>JABUQX010044048.1:27500-42500 GCA_015478945.1 Trachelipus rathkii
CCAACAAGAGAAACTCGATCAACATCAGGGGCCTCCCATGGAAGGTCACTACGACAACCGATAACTTGGGATTCTGCCAGTCCTGGTCCTGGTCGTCAAGTTGCCCGAGGTAATATATATATATATATATATATACTAGATATATATATATATATATAGATATATACTATATATAATATATATTAATATATATATATATATATATATTATATAGATAATTATATATATATATAATATATATTAGTAGTAGTAGTGTATTATCTCCCTCCTATCCCCAGACTGGGGTTGAGGTGCGCAGCATACACTGGAAACAGAAAAGTAGTAGAAAAACATGACGCGAGTCGAAAAGAAAGCCCCCCTCCATGCCCTTAAGTAAGAACTCGTCTCAGTCTGAATAATTCACCCTAGGGCTTCACAAGACTGCGATGGACCCTCTCTGTGGTATCTCGTCAATGTGGGGCTTATCCCCTGGGCCAGACCCACAATCAAAACCTCGCCATTCACTCCTATTATGCACCTTTTTCCTCGCCTTTGCCAAACTCTCACTCCTTTCCTTCAGACATTCCTTTACAGACTCAATCCACTTTTTCTTCAGTCTCCCAGCTGGTCGGTTCCCAGCACACACCACTATACATCCGCTTAACCAACGGACTATCATCCATCATGTTCATATGACCAAACCATCTCATTTGTTCTCTCATTTACGCATTTCTTCACACCACACGACTCCATAATGAGTTCATTCCTCATTTTATCAATTCTCACACCTAACACGCCTCTAAGATTGTCCATCTGAACACATTGTACCTTAGATCTATACGTCTTATTCCATACCATAGTTTCACTACTATACATTAGCACAGTTAACAACATACCCTCATGTAAAACACTAGGGCACTCAAGACAGCCCCTTTGCATCCACCATGGATTTAATGCGCCAGCCCACTTGCCATTCACAACTTTTCTATTACATCCAGCATCACCCGTTCCCTTTTCATCCAAGATATATCCTAAATATTTAAACTCAGATACTTGTTCATATTGCTCACCATCTTAACATAATTTCACACACGGATTCTCCTCACTCACTACCATCACCTTACTCTTGTTTACATTTACTTTCAAACCCCTTCTTTTTAAACACCCTGCCAAACCCTCTCAAACACTCTTCAGATTCGCCACATAAAACCATATCATCTGCCTACAATAAGCAGTTCACCCTCCACTCTCCTGTATTCTCCATCAGTCTACCATCTTTCCCCATCTCTGATTCTTTCATCACCCCATCCATATGCAAATTAAATAACCAAGGAGATATAACGTGTTCCTGCTTCACTCCACTATTAATATTAAATCATTCACTTTCAACTCCATTTATTCTTACCGGCTTCACTATCGTTATACATATCTTGATTCCATACAGAAGCATACCACCAACACCATATATCACTAGCACCTACCACGGACATTCCATATTAATCCTGTCATATGTTTGTTGCAAGTCCATGAAACCTAAATACAATTTATTATTCTTTTCTCTCATTTTCCCAATTATTTGTTCCAGTGTGAAAATTTGATTTACATATACTACCACTTTTAAAATGCACCTTGTTCTTCGTCAATCAGTCCCTCACTCATTCGACTCACTCTTTTCAACCAAAATACAAGCATATGTATCTTCTCTACAACACTCAATATACTAATTCCCCTATAGTTCCCCGTATCCACTTTTACCCTTATATAAGGGTACTATTATTGCTCTCCAAACCTTTGGAACTATATCCTCCATAATTACCTTTATTACACAACTTTCAAATCCAGTTAGTCACAATGGCTTCTCCATCCTTGTTCATTTCACCTGTAATTTTCTCTATACCTGCAGATTTACCACTCTTCAACTTTCTCACTCCCTACTAATTACCTCATTTCCAAAGTACCTATTTTTTCTTAACAACATCAAGCCCACACACATTTACTATCACCTTTTCATTACTGCAAATGTTATGCAGATTTTTAAAGTGTTCCCCCCACACTCTCCTCACATCCATTTCATCATTGTTGAAGGTACCATCCTTATTCATTATTCTATGAGGATTCCCCTTACTCTCTTTCTTAACCTTTCGTACTCCTTCCAAAACAGCTGTTTATTCACCTCGAAGTCCCCATTCATCCTCCTTCCAAACTGTTCATTTAACTATTTTTTCTCTTTCTTCTTCCTCCTCCTATGTATGCAACTTTTAGTCTCCTTTTTTTTTTTTTTTTTTTTAATTTCCATACACCTTTCTTTCGAGACCTCTTCATAGGAATTTAGCACATTCAACCCCACGCCTCGTTTTTACTTTTAACCGCTTTCATCACCTCTTCATTCCATCACTCACTATTGACATTCTTGATTCCTACTTTAGCACATCCACATGTTTCTCTTGGACTACTAACAAAGGCCTCATTCATTTGCTCACAGACCTTACATTTGACCTTTATTCACATTCAATTGATTTATTTTCCAGTGCTCTCACATTATTCTTTTATAACCTTTTCACTTAACTCTTCACTCTTAATTCTGTCCCACTTCCTTCCTTATCTCTTTCCTCTCCATCCTTGCCCCCACTAACTTAATCTTGCATAAAATAACATGCTGATCGGATATTCCCATTCCCAACCTCCTCACTGATTTAATGTCCATCACATATTTCAAAATCATCTTCACCGACACATAATTAATCATACTTTTCACTTTGATTCCATCTCTACCTCCACCCCAACTCTCGTATACTTATGAATGTATACTTGTGCCCGAAGAGTGTATAACTTACACACACACCTCTCTCCTCACAGAAATCAATCGCCTTCCTACCATTCTCATTTTCTCCCGCATCCCAATAGGCACCTGTTATACCATCCCTTTCTCGATTACCTATCCAGCCATTTAAGTTGACCAGCTCATTCTATCAAGCTCCTACTCACCCCGTCCAAAACAACATTCAGATTATCCCAGAATGTCGCTTTCTCCTCAACATCACCATTAGATGGACCATATATTACAGCGACACATACCCTGACCTTTTCAAACTTAAATTTGACCACTAGAATTCTAATACTCTCTCACCTTCTCCTCTGTCCCTCTCATTCCTCTCTGCTCCAGCACATGCATTTCACCTAGCACTACTAATCTTCAGGGCTTTCTTTCATCTTTGTTTCGGTCATAGCAGCAAATCAAATTTGCCCTTTCCAAATACATCCCATCACATCTTTCCAACACCATTTATTCCTCTAACATTCCATGTACCCAGACAATTCATACACTTTCGCCGATAGATAAAAGGTAGTGCAAGAGAAGTGTGTGGATTTGCAAAAATTGGAAGTAAGAATGTCAGTAGTGAGTGATGAAATGAGGAAGTGATGCAGGCGGTTAAAGGTAAAATAAGAGGCGTGGTTGAATGTTTTAAAGCCAATGATGATGTGTCGAAAGAAAGATAAAAGGAAATATATATAAGGAGTAAAAAGAAGACTTAAAGTTACATACTGAGGAGGAGCAAAAGAGGTAAACAGTTTGGAAGGAGTATGAATTGACTTACAAGGAAATAGAAAGTTGTTCTGCGAAGGAGGTACGAAAGGTAAGGAAGAGAGTAATTGGAATTTTCATTAAAATAATTGAATAAGGATGATACTTAAGTGACTGATGAAAATGCGATGCAAGGAGAGAGTGAGAGAACACATTTGAAAATCTACATAACAAATTTGCAGTAATAAAAGGTTGATGGTGATGGTTGTGGCTCGATGCTGCCAAAGAAGGATAATTGATATTTTTGGTTGAGTAATTAGGTTAGATGAGAGTTGAAGAATGGTAAAATAACAGATATAACCAAACCATAAAATAATCAAGAATGGAGGCGAGTTTTGTGATTGGCTGGATATGAAAGTTGATGTAGCAAAGCGTTGGAGACTATAGTTTCGAGGATTTAGAGGAGAGCAGTACCCATATGTAAAGGTAAAGGAGATACAGTGAATTTTCAGGAACTATATGGGAAAGTTTTTTTTAGTGTTGTAGGGAAGACATATGCTGGTATTTTGGCTGAAAGAGTGCTTCGAGTGACTGATGGAATTAGTTCGAAACCAGAGACAAGTTGGACTCAATCTTTTGGAAAGGTGTTGTAGACTCAAGTCCTTTTACATTGAAACAAATGCTGAGAACATGAGAGAGAAGAAAGAAATAAATTGTATTTAATTTTTATGGATTTGCAACAGGCGTATGATAGGATTAATAGGGAAGCTCGTAGACAGTTTTTGATTGTAGACTTTTGAATGGCAAAAGTATACAGTATATGTTGATAGTAAAGAGTATGTAAGAATGAATGGAATGTAGATGGTTTAATATTAATAATGGAGTGAGGCAGGGATGTGTTATTATTTATCCATTGCTGTTTAATTTGCATATGGATAGGGTGATAAATGAATAAGAGGTATGGGTGGCAGGGAAAGATGTTAGACTGATGGAGAATGGAAGAGAGTGGAGGGTGCCTTGCTTATTGCACGCTTATGATTTGGTTTTGTGTGGCAAATCTAAAGAGTTTGAGATGATTGGCAGAGTGTGAAAAAAAGGAGGGGCTTGAAAGTTAATGTACATCAAGAGTAAATTGATGGTAATGGGCGAGGAGAATCCGCGGTGTGAAATCATATTGGATGGTGAACAATTTGAACAAGTATCTTGGTATAAATAATATTTAGGCTATATGTTGGATGAAAGTTGATAAGGGAAGGAAGATGGCTGATGTAATTAAATCCTTGGTGAATGCAAAGAGACCAAGTTTTGAGTGCGCTAAGGTTCTGATGTTGCCAGTAATAATTAATAATAGTAGTGAAACTATGGTGTGGAATAAGAAATATAGGTCTAAATTGCTGTCTGTATAGATTGATAATCTTAAGGGGTTGGTTAGGAGTGAGGAAAATTTATATGTTAGGGAACTGTGTGGTTTGAAGAAAGCCGTGAATGAGAGAATAAATGAGAGTATATTAAGATTGTTTGGTTTTGTGGAAAGGATGGACGATAGTCGGTTGGTTAAGCTGGCGTATAGAAGGGAGTGTGTTGGGAATCGACCGACTGAGAGACCTTAGAATGGATTGAGCCAGTAAAGAGTGTCTGAGGGAAAGTAATGTGAATATGGTTCATGCGAGATGAATGGTGTGTGTGATAGGAGTGAATGGCGGGGTTTTGTTAGGAGTGTGGTTGTGGGCCTGTTCCATGGGATGAACCCTTACATTAACAAGATATCACATTTGGGGGTCTGTCACGGTGTTGTAAATCTGTAGGGCGAACCTTTGGCTGCGACGGGCTCGCTCTTAAAGGTATGGGGTGGGGATTTCCTTTTCGACTTACCTCATGTTCTTCTACGTAGCTATTCTGTTTCCAGTGTATGTTGTGCACCCCACCCCTAATATGTGAGAATCCATGAGGAGAATAAAGAAAGCTAGAAATAACTGGTTTAAATTTTTATTAGTTAGGCATTACCGCCTTTTTTTATTTGTTAATATTAGTTGAGTAAGTAAAAAAAAAAACACAGACGTGAGTTGTTCCAAACATTGACATTATTCTTAATGCCAACTAAGTCTTTGGACATAGATAATCTTTCTTAAAGACTTTTAAAATCTCAATACTACCAAGCTGCATACCTGCATCATTAAACCAGTTATTTATTCAGAGCAAATATACAAACAAAGCTATTTCAAGGATTATTAGTAAAGAAGTATGGTTCTAAATATTAATAATAAAATAACAAAACCATAATAATAATAATTTATTATTTTTAATCATTATTATCATCATTATTATTTGGTATCAACAGGTAGGGCTCAGTCAGAACGAACTCGAGGAACTCAAAGAGGAAGGAGATCAAGAGGGTCAAGAGGTTTCAAAAGTGCTACCTAAGTCATTTCCAGTAATGAATATATGTTTATTTTTATTATATATATCTTTGTTAAAGCAAAAAATGCTGTGAAATTTGTAATAGTTAAAAGAAGTAAACTTTAATTCATAGTGTTTTTATTAGATTCTTCTACCAAACTAGATAAAACTAAAATACCAGCAAACTATACTCTTCTGCCACCCTTTCCGGTCGTTCCATAGCAGAATTGTGATGGAAAGAATTGCCAAAATTGACGAATCAAAAAACGAGTTTCAGGAAAAGTTTAATTAAGGCAGTTATTAACAATTTTGAATGTTGTTTTTGATGTCTATTTATAGATTATTATCTCGAGTGGATTTGATGTTAAATTGCTAGGATATGAAATGACTAGATACGTATTCAAAATTTATTAAGATTGATTCGTTATAAATTTGTTAGGTTAGGCACTAGTGAGTGGGGTAGCGTATATTACCATATTTAGGGTGAAAGCATGGTGAAATTTTGCCATATTCTATTTGAGGACTTTTATTTCAAATTACGAAAAATTATATGAATTTACAATAAACATGAAAAAATATGCGAACTCATTCATATATTTTTTATTAATTGGGTTAGGAATAAATAGAATAGGAAACTAATTTTAAGTTGCTCAAACTGTCCTGCGAATCTGGCAATTTGTTCAAATGTATGCATTAATAATGTTTTCAATATCTTTGTACCTGTACCAATAATAAACCTACCACGAAGTCGCAGTGTAATGCGGGCCTGAGGGGAGAGTTTGATTTTTTTTTTTTTTTTTATTATTATTATTTATTTAACTACTACCGGGCAAGGTCCATCTCATAGAAGGGAGAAAAATATAAAAGGAATGTAAACACACGCAATTCCCTCTGGTGGGCCTTAAAGAATGGAAGATTAAATACAGCATGAACGGATGACGGCAAGGATTTCCACAGAACATATGTGGCTGGAAAGGAGTACTACAACGACCGAGCCTTTAGCTTTAATATTCTCACAAAATGAATGTGAGAGCAAGGAAACCTTTTGGGATACGAGAGTGACGCAAAGGTAGAGGAATGCGAAAGGCCATTTTCTTCGAGGACTTGCCGTTGTAATACCTATAGGAAAAGTGTGTGTGTGTGTGTGTCAGTGTTACGTCGCCGAGAAAGATGGTCAAGGGAATTTATTAGTCTTGAATTCTACCTTATCCAAAAGGAGGGTGGAGCCAGAGCCACCCCAAATGTGAGAACCGTACTCATACAAGGGTAGATATGATCTTATCAGTTCAAAAAAAAGTAATGAAAGTTCCATCAGGTTATTTTCAACATTTATTTCCATGACATTGCTGCCAATTTTAGTGTCTCAAAGTGTCTTTCCCCCCCCCCCCCCCCCCCCTTCTTCAGCTCTATTTAGTCATATGTTAATGTAAATAACTACGCGGTTAGTTATAGATTTGATCGACACAGAAGTTCGTTGAAGAATAGAGCTATCATATAAATAATAGTTCCAGTTTAATTTAAAAGGGATTTAATAGTGAAAAAAATAAAAACTTTAGCCTTACCAACCCTTACATTACTGATAAAATCTGGGACATGCTTGCTTTACATATTCCCAACATTTAAAACTACTGTTCATCCTTAATTGCCGAATTTTAATTTAAACTTCCAAACTAGTGTATATGAGGGCCCCTGGCCATCCCACCGGAGGAGATAGGTTTTTAAAAAAAAAACATTTTCGTACTGTTATAGATACTTTCATTCATCTCTAATTAATGACTACTATTATTCATTGCTGAGGCCTAGAGTAACACTCGAATTTCTAGGAATTTGTATGCCTTTTAGAAGAATGTATCTTAAAATATTTCGTTTGCAAAAAAAACTTAATCTTCTGAAATCTATTGGGGATAGTACTGAGGCTTTATTCCGAAATTCGTACCTCGTATTTCAATTCTACTTTTGAATTGTCACTTGCTTGTTCAACTAACAATTTCTAGGCAAAATTTTGCTTTTAGGAGCTAACTCTTATGACAAAGTACGTAGAATTTTAAAAAGAATAGCTCATACGAAATATTTTAGTAAATAATTTACTTGTATATACATTATATTACATTTATATATAAAGAATTGCCTTAAATATAGTAATAATTTATTTACTAAAGATTGCCGAAAAATTTGAATCTCAATTTATATTGCAAAAGATTTGACATTAGAATAAAATATTATTTTAGATATTAAAGAAGGATGTACATATAATTACCGTACTAACATAAAGACATTAGAGTCTTGGTATTAATTTATACGAGAATAGCGAAATATTAAATATATAATACTGATTTATATAAAATATAATAATAGATCAGTATTTAAATATACGTTACATTAAATTTTTGATAGTAAAAGACTGTAGTGTCAACGTTATTACGCAATAAAAGAAATTGCCGTAAATATCACACTATGTTTGATAATAGTACCGCAGTTATTTCAGCGTTCAATTCTATAGATATATAAGTATGATATGTAGTTCAACGTAATTTGATATAATATTATGAATATTTAAAAAGGGGGAGGATGGATATATTAAATTTACTGATATTTGTAAAATTTTGTACTGTGAATAAACATATTAGCCACGCAATCGAATGTTTTAATGTGCACAACATACATAATTATATATATTATAATTGTTAATTATATTATTATTATCTATATATAATATATATATATTATCTATATATATATATATATTTATAATATATATAGTATTATACTATATATATATAAATATGATCTATTATATATATAATATATATATATATTTAATATATGTATATATACTATACTTATTATATATTAAAATTACAATATATAGAAAAATTAGAATTTTAGTGATATAAAGTGCCAAGCTTATTTAATGAGAAAAATATTTATTTAACAAATACAATTCAATTTATAATTAAGTATTAGTAGGTATACGTAAAAGTATGTATACTTTTGTTAGGGTATAATGACCTATGTTTGGTTCAGTATAAAGATAGAAACGAATCCAGAATGAGGGAAGTCATTCAATTTGGATGAACGACGGTATTTGTTAACTTATATTTAGGTTTAGGCTCAAGGTTAAGATTCAAGCGCTTAAAAGGTAGTTGTTAGGAAAGGTTGGCCCAAACTTCCAAAAGAAGATTGGCAGTCATTTCTGGAAACTTTGAAAAGCCTGACTGTACTAAATATCGCTAATAACCCAAGGATCAGGAATACAAGCTCTAGTTTCTGAGATTCTTATACGAAGTGATATCAAGACGTCAAGTCCATTAATGTAGAAGGCGTTACGGAAATGGACCCGTTGAAGACGTCGTTCGCAATCTAATTAAGTAATTGGATGATGCCAAAGTGTATATATATATTTTATTATAGATTATACTGGTATATATATATATATTTATATTATATATGTAAATATACATATATATATTATATATATATATATATAATATATATATATATATAATATATATATGTATTTTTTTTGTCACTATTTTTGCGCTCGCAAATTGAAAGATTGCATCAGCACTTCTTATCTGTGGAAAACCGTACAGATGAATGGAAGTATTATGGAATTTTTGTTCTGTTTTGTTAAAATCAGAAAAATAACGGGGCACATATGGCGATAGGCACAAAACAAATTGAGCCATAGAGCCAATTAATAGCTATATCATTGTTTCATCGATTCACCGGCAGATGTAATGCATGAAACAGGGAAGGAACACTTTTTAATTACATGCTAACATTAAAACCTGTACAACGAAATAGTTAGATAAAATGGAACTCGAAACAATAGTATATATATATATATATATATATTCTTATATTAATATATTAATATATATATATACATATATATATTAACATATATATATATAAATATTACAGGAAATCAAATAGTAGATATTAAAATATCAATTTAATATTAATTTATTCAAACCTCTCTTTGAAGGTAAGAGCACTGACTATGAAAGGAGTTGATTATACTATAGAATTGAGGCTAAAAGGCACAGACGATTCACATTTGCCTTTTAGGAAGAATAAGAAAAAATTTATGTTGAAGAACAAGATATTAATTTTCCACAGCATAGACAACATTTTGGCAATTTTGTATATAATTTTTTTTCCATCGAATAATCGTGACATTTACAATTTATTGTATTTTTTTTTTGAAAGCATTTTAACCCTACATCACATAACTTTCATTTCTGCAGATTATGCAATAAAAGAAAGGTATCTGGACCCTTCTCCGAACATTATCCGCAATGATATTTTTGATAGGTAGAATCAGTAGGTTATAAAGTCTAAGGTTAGACGCCAACGGACATTCTTGTGTGGATGTTTTGTAGGTGATTGTCGATTATAAAGTCTCGACCCAGGATTTATTCGTAATTCGTGAAGGAATGTACTGAATGAAAGAACTCAGACAACTTGTTGAAGGACGTTCTGAAGGATAATTTAAGTGTTTAGGGAAAAACATGCTGTAGGGCCACCTTTAAAAGATCGTAAAGCTTGGGTGAAGGGAGCCGAAGTTTGATTCAATTTGCCGAAGTGAAATACTGATGAGGTTCGAGAAGGCCAAAATGTTGTCCCACTTTAGTCACTTACCTGTAAGACAGAGAGGTAAAAGATTTACCATCTGTGAAAATGGTACGTCAGGAGAATATGGTTTAACGCTGTCAACAGCGGTGGAAATACGTAAGGCATCGTCGACCCAAAAGTTTTGGAGAGATGCAGTGGTAATATTAGGTCACGCCCGTGACCAACAATATGGCGTCACAACGATCCTGTATGGATGAGCATGAGCATTACTTTGCAACCTTTTGGTAATATACAAAGGATGAATAATTCCGTCCCGAGCGATAGTATTCAAATAGAAATGAATGCAGCTTTATTGGTAAGGACACGGTTAAGTAACTGTTGGAGTCGACCTCTCGATTATCAGAATATCTTGATTCTGTAAGGAGTAAGGAGATGGTCATTTGATTATGATCCAAGTGTGGAACTAGAATGATGAAGAGTTACGTAGAGAGAGGAAGGTACGAAAGCAGTAAGGATCATACTGTTTACACATAATGATGTGATTTAACTCTTGGGAAAGACAGAGAGGACGTATGAAGTACAGGATAATAAAAAAATTTCGGAAAAACTTTCAAGACAGACCCTAAATAACATCTAACTCATCCGCACAAAACTCTAATGTCTACTTTAGGGTAAGGACGTTAATGACACCATGACGTTAAGTTGTTCACCATCTTAAAGTCGCAAGTATCACTCGACGCATTGAGCACGAGATACAGAGTTAATAGCAGAAGAGGAAAATTGGAATTGCCCTCGGGAGCTGCATTTCAAGCATAACGAATATCTTCTAATGGGAACAGAGATTAACAATGGCTCGCCTTCAGCTTTTCTAATTTATAGACACGATGAGTTACTTCGATCCTGAATTGATATATAGAAGAAGACTCAATATTTGTGGAAAGGCAGAAACGGTTAGAGGTAAGACTGTGACAAACATCATTGTCCACTCTTTATCGATAGTAGTAACTTCAACTCTAAAAACTCTCTATATTAATACAAGCATAAAGGCATGACTACTATGATCAAATTCAAAAGTTTATTGATTACCACGCCTATTTCTGTGATAACATAAAGAAAGTAACTCAAAATCCAAGAATTGCTGAGCGAAGTACAAAGCAAACGATTCAAATTTGTACAGAGGTTAAAGGCTCAAGAGGTGTAACTCTAGTTTTGATCTTTCAAATTCTTCGAACAAGCAAAGATAAGTGGTGCACAGGGTATTTATTGTAAGGATCGAAGTACAGATGAATGCAGTTTATAATGTAAAGACTAGTATATTGAACACATGGATTGTCAATATACAGAACAGGCATTAATAACATTTAGAAAATGCCATTTTACACGATTTCTCAATAAACAAAATATTCAGCCAAACCCTGACAGAACATGACAACAGCAATATAGAACATATCAGCAGGTTCACACAAGAGATACTTTAAATAAATTAAGAACGCCTTCAAAGCAGAAAGAAAGTAAATAGAGGAAACCAGTCCATGAGAAGGTTATTGAAAATAACTATTCCTTCTTTATGTAGTCTGTTATTTATCCTCCTGGCTTAACGAGGAAAGGGACAGGCAAGATGGAGAGATGATTATCGTAAAATAACGCTCATGTTGGACACAGTAGAAGTATAAATAAGGAAGCCTTAAACGAATAATAACGAATAAAAAATGAAGAAATTTTGAATATTAAGAATCACCCATAGGGGTAGAATGAGCACATCAGTCAACTGTCTGGTTTCAATATGAAGAAGCCTCTATATAGTATATAGAATAAATGATTATATGAGTTTTCTTCATATGATAACCTTCTAGTATTTGTCAGCGCGAACCTCAATTAATCTTAAGACTGAGAACAGGTTTACGTTTTTAATGTTAGTTTGTATCCTCGGATCACAAATACACATTCGATCGGAGAAGAAAGATATAAGATTTTTAATACTTAAGTAGTAAGTCAGTGAAGAAACATTCTTTTTAGAAGTTCACAAGGCAATACAGTAATGAGTTACACTCAGTAAAGAATCTGGAGGAAAAGATTGGATGGCCGAAGAGCCAGAAGCCAATACAGCGATAAATCAGGAACATCAGAACTTACTATCTGAAATTTGGACTGATTGTTGAAGGATACGAGAAGTGCACGTAATATCAGATTGACATGCTTCAAATGAAAGAAGGACAAATAATAACAAAATAAGTTTATAGCAATAAATCTCAATTTCGCAAATATCTTTCACTGAGCATACCTCAAAACGCATACATATAGGAACTAACTTTACATCGTTTAATCTGATACTTCTAAGATATAGAGGATAAGGATATAGATGGCATTCAGGAACAAAGGTAGTATAGACCAGTAAGGAGAACCGTGTGTTCCAAAGTTTGTAAGTCGAAACATCTTAGGAAAGAAAAGTTAAAACCATTGATTCCAATACTGTTAGAAGTCCCTTAAGAAGACGAGCACGTAAAGTTAATGCTAAACACATTATAGAAAGAAAACAACTTTTGAAACACAATAGATAGTTAGGAAAACTAATCAATGAGAAAATGATTTTTAGAAATAATTTTAGAAGAAGGTAAGTGGTAGAATATGAGTCTATAAGAGAAAACAGCTGAATATAAGGAAGCAAAGATCGTTCTAATCGAAAAACTGATCTCAACAAGGTAAGAAAAGTCCTTAGAAATAAAGCGAATAAGGTTTATTACAACAATCAACTTTCGGGATTCATAATGGAATTAAGATTTAGATTACTAAGTTTCGAAGTCGCATATAATTAAAAAGGCATCATGTAGAGGATAATCAGTTTAGAAACAAGGAGTAAAATACAGTAATAGTCTTGTAAATTTAAAATTAGAGGAAGATGTTTTCCAACCCTGAAGACGAAGTCTCTGAACATCAGACTCAGAAAAACATTTAAAGAGGACATGAGGGTAGTGCCCATTTTTTAACATCCTATGAGATTCTCAAGTAACAGACAAAGAGATCTTATTTTAATAAAAAAAATTTTTTATTTTGTATTCAAATATATAAGTATATTAATTATATACAGTAAATCTGTTTATACTTAGCCCATAATATTTTTTTTTGCTTCACATAATAACTCAACGTATAAATTAAAAGCAATTTTAAAAGAATAATTTATCTTACTTAACGTAAATATGAGCGATTATTTTGAATAAAAAAAATAATATGAATTTTAATTACATATTTGATCATAGCAATAATAAATGTTGTGTAAGTCATATATGAACCAAATAATTTTCATTTCGTTCAATCGGTACAAATATGATCGATTAACAGATGACACATATCAGTTTTAAATTAGTATGAACTTACATTGTCACCACTAAATGATAAAGCACGATTTTTAAGGCTTATATTAGAATTGCATAGATACCTAGTCTTGAATGCATCGAATTAGTCAATTACAAAGTTACTTATATAAACGCTTAAAATGTAATGAATGAAAGATCTGTTAACAATTGTCAAGTACTCAGTGTACCTAAGGGTCAGGGGTATACAATAATTTAGTTGACCTAAATTACACGATCATTGTTATGATTCATTACAATATTAACAACAATATAAACATTTCCGTTTAAGTAAGAGTATTGGTACTTGTAATGTATGTTGAATAGTAACACTGAGAAAATAATCCTTTCGAAATACAATGTACTTTGCTAATTATTTACGTAAGAATATTTGAAATATGTATCGATTATAATTTCAATTATATGTGTATACAAGAACGACACACGAATATTTATTCATTATCGATTTGATTCACCAAGCAACAGACACCACTAGCCTATAGGCAACTTACACCGTACACCAAGATTAATGTTAAGTAACTTAGTTACACCTAATTTAAATTTCTGTCTAGTATTTATAACATTTCGTCCAGTCATGAGTTGATAACATAACATTTTATAACGTAACAGTTCATGTTCATAAATATTCAATCATGTTTTAATACATAAACACACCTAGTATTTTATGTTTAAATTTTATGTTTAAAACAATAAATTTTTTTTCTTTCCATTTTTTTTAACAAAAATAGGAAAACAAATAGGTGTAAGGATGAATGTGGAATAATGATGTGAATAATTTTATTCTTTTGTTTACAAAGTTCATATATTCTCTCATTCGAGAATATTTATTACTAATTCACACGCACACAAAAATTGTTATATTGTTTCTTACTAGCTAAAAAATGTAATATTTTGAATATCTTGGTCTTTTCTGTTATCATTTAGAGGGTGCATACGCAAACTTAATTTGCATTTTAATTTATAATCATTATATTATTTTCATTCAATATAACAAACTTTTTTACAGAGAAATGTATCTAAAATTTTTTATTTTTTTCTATTTCCTTAATAACGGAAATTTTTTAAGAATTTCTCTGAAGTAAGGTGTATTCTATCATGGACATAATCTTGTCGTCTTTAACAGGTATCTTGTATTAATCGTTAGCAGGGAAC
>JABUQX010044048.1:47500-50000 GCA_015478945.1 Trachelipus rathkii
AACCGGATGAGTTCTTTTTGTGCAGTAGTATCGAGTTCTATAGTATTCTTTATAAGCGTTAGCTACATTCTGTTTCGTTGAGATTATCATCGAGTAAAGATTTTTCGTATGTAAAGAAAATTTATCGGTTGACCAGCATGCGCGTACTCGTGTATATTATAGTATATATATATATATATAACACAAGTGTACTATATAATATTATATATATATATATATATATATATATAATTATATATAGTACTATATATATATATATTAAAATAATATATTATATATATATATATAATATATATTATATATATATATATATTATATATATATATATATATATATATATATATATATAATAATATTATATATATATATATATATATATATATATATGATATAATGTCCTAAAAGTAAGTGTATGATGTCGTATTTAATTATGTAATGGACTTACCTGAAATTACAAGTTATCTCCTTCGAAGTGTGACTCTTGGAAGGTTACAAAGCGGTTCCAACGTTTCTTCCACTCTTCACATAGTTTGAAAGTCATTTTCCGATAGTGAATTTAGTTCACGTGTTCAGAATTTTTATGTTGGCCATCGTTCCAAAGGAATACCTTCAACTTCATTTTCAACTTAGGGAAGAGGTAGAAATCGCACGGAGCACTGGGCTGTATGGAGGATATGGAAGTACTTGAATGTTTTCTTCGCCAGAAATTCTATAATTGAGGGCGCAGTGTGAGATGGCGCGTTATCGTGCAGCACTCAAATGTTGCATGTTTGTCCTATTCGCTGAACTCGTTTTCAAAGTCGTTTCAAAGACAATTTTGCAAAAGAAGTGATTAACTGTCTGTCCTTGAAGGTACAAATTCCTTGTGCACAATACCACGGCTATCGAAAAAAAACAATAATCAGTGTTTTCACCTTGTACTTGATATGTGCTTTCTTCGGGCGAGGAGAATTTTTTGTGTGCCATTCCGCACTTTGCGTTGGTTCAGGATCTTACTCAAAAACCCATGATTCACCGCCTGTTATAACTCATTCAAAAATTGTGCTTTTATTTCGAGTCTTCAAGTATATCTTGAACAAATTTTGGACCCTGGTCGCTTTAACATGCCTTCACAGACAAGAATTTCCGCACCTAGTTTGAACAAAATTTTATGCATGTGCAAATGTTCGTTAAAACTCTAGACGCATTTTTGAGTCCAAAACTCAGTTTCTGCTGCAATCACTCTTGACACAGAACCAGCGGTCTCTCGCCATCCAAAGCTCTTAGCAAACTTCCACATTCACCGTTTGGATCTGAATTGCTCTACTACAACAGGATATGCTTCGAAACTTTTCTCGCCCTCTTTGAAAACTTTGTGCTACTTAAAAACCATAGTCCTCGATAGAGTGGCATCCTCATAGGCTTCGTTTAAAGAAGCAAACGTCGCAGTGGTTTAGAACTTGTTCGTTTCACACAGAATCTTGATTAGCGTGTAGGCCGCGGTCAAAGATTTAACCGTGCATCACAAGAAAAACGTAACATGATAGAAAAACAAGGCCCATACATCAAGAAAGATTGTAGTGCAAAAAACGTTAACGAGATTAGAACACACCCCATAAACATTAACCAGATTGTGTTTGTAGTTGCAAAACTGACTTATATAATCTGGTTAAAACTGTATAGATATTGTAGCCTAATAAACTAGCTACCCACTCGTATTCGTCAGGAGGAGCTACATTACTCAGTCATTCATGGGATATTCAGTAAACTTACTTGGAACAGTGTATTATATAATATATATATAATATATAAAATATATATATATATATATATATTATATAATATATGTATATATATATATATATGTATATATATATATATAATATATTATATATAGATATATACAGTGGATTAAAAAAACCTCTGCGACAAACTCGGAAGGCTGATAGAGCAAACGATAAGAACATTTATTGTAAAATAACCTATGTTGTATGACCCTTCGTTTCAAAGTTACGGACGATTGAATGTACACTTGTATGTGTGTGACGCTCGCATGTAGGTTACGCGATTTAGGTTACTCAATTTTAATTGTTTGTGCGTAAGGACATGTGGTACGCTTACGTTCTTCGGAAACAAGTGCAAGAACCTTACTTGCCCAATTCTCCGTTATTCAGTCTGTGTAGCATCGATTCGATGGATCACTACACTCTTCCCGAGCTAACCGACATGATAATGTGTTACGGTGCGGCAAACGGAAATGAACGAAGAGCGCACCTCATGTACCGGGAACGGTTTCCACACAAGAGAATCACCCCCACCACACATGTTTGCTCGCCTCATCAGCGCCTTCAAGATAATGGGACCTTCGTCCCCGGTGCATTATGAATGATCGATAATACGAGGGACTTCCTCGTCTAGAAGAGTTGCTTGAAGAGAGTCGCCAACGACTCGTCGAACTAGCACCAAACGCCCATTGCCCCATGCCATTGTTCAAATCATCGTCTTCATGGTTCAGTCTTGC
>JABUQX010044048.1:57500-77500 GCA_015478945.1 Trachelipus rathkii
TATATATATATATATATATATTATATATAATATATATATATATATATATATATAATATATATATATAATAGATATATATATATAATATATTATGGTGTGTGTGTTGTGTGGTGTGATATACATGTGTTTTGATAGGTCATTTTTAAGAAATACTGTGCACAGAAATTTAATTATATTGTATTTATTTTTAAAAATATCCATAAGGTTCATAATCTGGAGTCGAAAAGAAATAAAATAAAAGAAAAGACGTTTCTTTGAATTTCCACCAAAAGAAGTGATTGAACAGTCATATTTATATATATAATATATATATATAATATATTATATATATATATATATATATATATATATATATATAATATATATATAATATATAGATATATACATATACCCAATATCCTAAATATCTCTATATAATATATATATATATATAACCTTCCTTCTTCCTCCCCACGACTGGGGTAAGGGTGGCAGCATGCATCGGAAAAGAAAATAGTAGAAGAATATGAGCAAGTCGAAAAAAAGCCCAGCCTTACCGGCACCCCTCTATACCTATTAGTGAGAACTCGTCGCACTCAGAAAATCAGAAAATCCACCCTAGAGCTTCACGGACAGCGACGGACCCTCACTATGGAATATCGTCAGTGTATGTTCATCCCCTGGCCCAAGGTGGGCACAAACCATACCCCATCAAAAAAACCCACCATTCGACCTTCCTATTATGCACCTTCTTCTCGCCTCTGCAAACTCACATTTCTCTCATCCAGACATTCCTTACGGACTCAATCGACTTTTCCGCGTTCTCCCAGCCGGCGATCCCAACACACTTCACCACTATACATCCGCTTAACCAACCGACTATCATTCATCCTTTCCACATGACCAAACCATCCTTCAACGTACTTTCATTTATTCTCTCATTTACTCTTTTCTTCACACCACATAACTCTCTAATACGTTCATTCCTCATTTTACCAATTCTTCTCACACCTAACACGCCCCTAAGATTGTCCGTCTGAACACATTGAACTTTATATCTATACCTCTTATTCCAGACTATAGCTTCACTACTATACATTAACACAGTAAGCAACATTACCCTCATGTAAGACTAGCGCACTCAAGACTTATCCCTTTACATCCACCAACGATTTAATTCACCAGCCATTTCCTGCCATTCAAAACTTTCCAATTACACTCTGCATCATCTTTGTCCTTTTCATCCAACATATATCCTAAATATTTAAACTCAGGCACTTGTTCCAGCTGCTCACCATCTAACAGAACTTCACACCGAGGACTATCCTTACTCTTATCTACGTTTACTTTCAAACCTCTTCTTTTGCACACCCTTCCAAATCTCTCTACCAATCCTCCCAAATACTCTCTTCAGATCACCACACAAAACCAATCATCCGCATATAATAGGTAGGGCACCCCTCACTCACCCTTATTCTCCATCATTCTAACACTATTTCCTGCCACCCCCATCTCTAATTCTTTCATAACCCCATCCATATACAAATTGAATAACCAAGAAGACATAACACATCCTTGCCTCGCTCCGCTCTTAATATTTAACCAATTACTTATGACACCATTTATTCTTACACACGTTTCACAATCGTCATACATACTTTTGATTCCAATCAGAAGCCTACCACCAACACCATACATTACTAACACCTGCCATAGAGCTTCCTATTTAATCCTATCATACGCTGTTGCAAATCCTATAAAACCTAATGCAACTTATTCTCTCCTCTCTCATTTTTCGCAATCATTGTTTCAATAAAGATTTGATCCAAGAATCCTCCACCACTCCTAAACGCACCTGTTCTTCACCAATCAGTCCTTCAGTCAATCGACGCACTCTTTCGACTAAAAATACCAGCATATAACTTCCCTACAACACTCTTCAATAAAACTAATTCCCCATATAATTCCTACAGTTCCCCTTATCTCCTTTACCCTTATATAAAGTACTATTACTGCTTCCTTTACAATCCCTCGAACTATTACCCTCCATAAACGCATTATTACACAACTTCCAAATCCAATCAATCACCATCTCGCCTTCGCTCTTTATCATTTCACCAGTAATTTCATCTACTACCTGCAGATACCATTCTTCAACCTTCTCCTTTGCTATCACCTCATCCCCCAAAATTACAAATTCCTTCTGCCAACCATCACCCACACACATTCACTATCACCCTTTCATTACTGCCAATATTATACAGAATTTCGAAGTGTTCTTTCCACCTCCCCTCTCATCCATTTCATCAGTTACAACCAAAGCACCATCCTTATTCATCCATTCTAAGCAGGTTCCCCTTATTTTCATCTTAACCTTTAGCGCTTCCTCCAGGAGAGCTTCCTATTCCTTTGTAATCCCCATCATCCTCCTTTCCAAACTGTTCATTACCTCTTCTTTTCTCCTACGCATGCAACTTTTAGCTTTTCTTTTTTCCTCCTATATAATTCCAAACATATATATAAATATATATATATATATATATAATATATATATATAATATATATATATATATTTATATATAGTATATATATATATAATAAAATAAATATATAAATATAAATCTATTAAAATATATATAATAATATATATATATATATATATATATATATATATATATTATATATATAATAATTCGATAGATTATTTGTTATTCTAAATTACTAATCTAAAAATAACACATGATAATAAATATAATATAATAGTATATATATATAACTATATATATATTATATATATATATATAATATATATATACGATATAATAAACCTGTATATATATACGTATATATATATATATATATATCAGTGATCACAAATTGCTTGGTGTTGTGAAATAAAAAACGTACCATAGGAACTCCAATACGTCCCTTTGATTCTGACCCCTTTGTTAATTACTCCTGATGTCAGATACTCTCCCTAATATATATTAGGATTCGCATGTAGGTTAACGACGATTTAGGTTACTCAATTTTGATGTGTTTGTGCGTGCGTACATGTGTGTACGCTTAACGTCCTTCGAACACGTGCAATACTTACCTGCCCAAATTCATCATTGATTCAAGCATATGTAGGCCCATCGATTACGAATGATCACACTCTCTCCCGAGTGAACGACATATAATGTCTGACGGGCGGTGAACGAAATGCGACGAAGACCACCTAGATGGAAACCGTTCCCGTACATGTGTGGCGCTCTTCGTCCATTTCCGTTCGCCGTATCGTAACACATTATCATGTCGGTTTAACTCGGGAGAGTGTGTGATCCATTCGTAATCGATGCCTAAACTGTACTGAATCAACGATGAATTGCAAGTAAAGTATTGCCAACTGTTTCGAAGGACGCTTAAGCGTAACACAGATTACCGCACGCACAAACACATTAAAAAATTGAGTAACCTAAATCGTCGGAAACCATGCGACGCGTCACACAACAAAAACTAGTATACCTTCAATCGTCCGTAACTTTGAAACGAACGTCATACAACATAGGTTATTTAACATAATTGTTCCTTATCGTTTGCTCTATCAGCCTTCCGAGTTTGTCGCAGAGGTTTTAAATCACCCTATATATATAAATATATATTATATTATAGAAATATTAGATATTATATATATATATATATATATATATATATAAAAATATATATATATATATATATTATAATATAGATATATATATATATATATATATATATATATATATTATATATATTATATTATATATATAATATATATATACATATATATACCTTGCATACTGCCTTCAGTAGTAGAGCCATTTCGGTCGTGCTGCACCTGACAGCATGAGCACATCGCTGGTAGTGGAATTTTTGTACTCAGCTACCCTTCAGTGTGTTTTTTTTTTTTTGTTTTTTTTTTTTTTTTTATTTTTTTTTTTTTTTAATGTAATATTCCTTGCTGACTTGCGTCCGCCATTTTGTTTTATAAAGCGTTTTGTTCATCGTCGGGATGAATCGCAAATTCATCGTCGCGTTCGTCGCGTTTAATCGTCGCAGTCATCGTCGTTTGTCGCGTTTAATCGTCGCGTGCGTTTTTAACAAGTTCCGCGGAGTCCGTCGCATTCGTAGCGCAAAGAACCACGCACAAAGAACCACTGCGGTTCCAGCCCTGTCCGCACGCCGCGTGCTCGTCCGCAGACCAAAAATATTACGCGTGAAACGAAAAAATAATGATATCAAATGTAAACCTATTCAAAGAATTTCCGTTTCAAATATACTATGATCTTTCATTTTTATTTCATACTTAAACATTTTATTAAAAACATTTTCGCAAACCTAAAACTGGAACTCATTACAGACCTATTAACTCATATATTTAATAACATTATTTTTTACTTAATACTTTTAATTTATAAATTTTTAAAATTGTATGTAAGAAGAAAAAATCCAGAGTTTCTGATATATAAATCATTATTTAATAAATTGTACGAAATTTTATTAAAAACATATACTTTTACATACTTAAAGCAGTAAATCATAAACAATAGAAGTTTACCTAAGACCCTAAGATTAGTATGCTTTTGTTTTACTGTTTTACTGCTTCTAACTTTCTGCTTTACTGCTTTAACTTTCTGCTTTACTTCTTTAACTCATGTTTTGCTTTAACTAATATGTTTTACTGCTTTAACTCATATATTTATTAACATACGTACCTTAAAGCAGTAAATCAGTAAATCAATAGCAGTGCAATCCTAGCATCAAAGGAATAGTATGCTTTTGTTTTACTGCCTTACTGCTTTAACTTTCTGTTACTGTTTTAACTTTCTCCTTTACTGCTTTAACTCATTGTTTTACTGCTTTAACTCAATGTTATTAACATTACATACTTTAAAACAGTAAATCAGTAAATCAATAGAGGTGTGACCTAACACCAATGGGGGATTAGTATGCTTTTGTTTACGCTACTGCTTTAACTTTTGTTTTACTGTTTAAACTTTCTGCTTTACTGCTTTAACTCATATTTTTACTGCTTTAAACTCATATTTATTAACATTACATACCTTAAAAAACAGTAAATCATAAATCAAAGAGGTGACTAAAACACAATGGTGGATTAGGATCTTTTGTTTACTGCTTTGACTGCTTTAACTTTTGTTTTACTGCGTTTAACTCATGTTTAACAGCTTAACTATATTTTACTGCTTTGGCAATCAATATTTTTATTTATTATTATTATACTATTTTATGCATTAGTGCCATTTACTGCATGTCTATTATTTAACACACACACACACACCCGACACACACACACGCGCAAATAAGAACAAATACACGTACACTAACCCAAGACAACTTACACTCTCCCATAGACACTTACGACTCCCCATAACACTTACACACATTATACACTCACACTCATATACACTACACACTCTACACACACACCACACACACACCACACACACACACACACACACACACACATCAGACAATGACTTCACAGTCATGTTTAGCCTTAAATATATGTAATCAAAAATAAAATCAATAAATGGCAAGCCAGATAAATAAAAATAATAATAATTAAATAAAAAAATGGTGGCAACCCAGAAAAATAAAAATGGTAATGAAAGAGTAATACAAATAAATATTTTATTTTAGCAATATATACATATTTCAAAATTATACATTGAAATTAAATATACATATATCAAAATTATACATTGAAATTAACACAATGGAATTAACGTTCCATCATATCCCTGTGCTACAGTGCGGGCACTACCTAGAACAAGATTCCGTTTATTTGCTGTATGGCGAAACCTTTTTATGCCGTTGATTAAAATGACATTTCCTAGTTTATCGGCCCGCATTTTCATATCAGGAACCTTAACTTCGCGGTAATGGTTTTCGGTATTTACATGTGGTTGGTCTGATCATCTAGATTATGGATATCTTTGTGAAGTGAAGATTCATCATCTTCACTCATCATTTGCGTAACGGCTAATGCTGTTACGTCTGTATCCTTGATCATATTGTAGAAGTGATTGTCATCGTTTAAGACCATCCAATCCGATTCTTAGTTTTTTCACATCCTTAAGTCATTTATCGAAGTTAATCTTCCCATGCCTTGGAAAATTAACTATTGTCCTGTCTGATGTCCAAATTTAATCCTTTTGCTTTTAAGATGTAAGCATAACTTGAGTCATTCTTCTTTATCCGAATGGCGTAGGATTTAGGGCCAGTGCACACAAAACTATCAGCTATATCTCCAGGCCCTATTTCATCCGTCAGGTTTCCTAAGAATTTTCCAGTATCAGGAATATATTGACCTTTACGGGCTGTGAAGACACAGCTGTCGGTATCACAGTAAAGCACGCGTTGACCTAGAGAATCGAGGAGATTATATAGTTCCACCCTCGCATAAGCTGTGGTAAAGGATGCAACAGCTACATTCGTCGCCTTTGCTGTTTTATTAGTGAAGCCGGTATGTGTAACTTCAACTATATGTTTATCATCCGCTACAATGATATTTCTAACCTTAAGATCAGCTCTCTTCATTAATTCCCAGACCTGGGCGTAACTCGTGCATACGATATCCTCATTCTTGGGAATACGTTGAGCTAGTTTTCCCCACAATGAATTGAGGAGCAGCTTGGCTATATATCGCATTCCAGGATTACTTTTAATATTGGCTGGGTCAAGCGTTACACCCTCAATGTCCTTGAAATCTCGCAGGTATTGAAGGAATTCTTCACAGACTTTATCGGTTACACCATCCGGTAACCCCGAAGCCTCAGTCTTCCATTTCAAGAATGTTTTGACGTATTCCCCAAAGATGTCGTTTGAAGGTGTAAATTTCCATATTTCATGGATCTTTTTAATCTCATAGCCTTTCTTTACAGCTAATTCTAACTCTGGACTGCAGTATACGCCTTTTAACATACGTTGATTGTCCGTATGTCTGCATTTGCCTTCATAGCCACATGCGCTGCATGTTCTACAAAGTAAAATATTAGCGAGTCATGTCGTGCAGCAGAACAGGAGTTTACAGGGGGGTTTTCTTAGGGAAGGAACGTAACAACGAAACATACGAGGACCGAAATAAGGAATTCATTTCTTCGACGAACTTTTTCTATGTAGGAAATCCCTACCTACGAGATTTCGTGGGGCCCCCTGCTGGAAAGGTTTTGTTTTCTACAAAAGGATACAATAGTGAAATCTAGTTACTCAATTGAATGCCTTCTGTCGGTGGAAAGTAATAGACGAAGGGTTCTGTACGGCCTCCGTAAGGCTTCCCCTACCTCTAGTTTCGCATTTGCAAGTTCATTTCAATTGGATGACATATCTGCCAGCTCTCAGTTCGTGTTCGTCGTTGGTTACACCAGTGCACCTCACACTCTTTTTCATTTTCTCCTTCGCCATTCCATATTCTAATTACTTTCATACCCTTGTGCTTGTAATCCCTTCTTGCCTTTCCATTGGTCTTTACTGTACCTATCAAGACTTGACACGCCATGGAGAGACTTTCTAAGCCTTCCTTGCATGCTTGATGACATGCCATAGCATCCGTGGAAAGCAAGAACAATCTCTTCATGATTGTTCCAGTTGAGGAGGTCGTCTGTTAGTGCAGTTCTTATCATTTGTTCGATTAAGCGTTGAGTTGCGCGACGATAGAACTCATTAGGTCAAAGGGGACTGCGCACGTATGCACGTAGTCTTCAGCTGGAATTTCAACGTATCCGTCAGGTCCTAGATACCTGTTTTGATTTAATTACGCTCGCCACCATTCCTTGCATGTTCGATTCGCTGACCCTTATACAGCTCCATGAATGTGAGCCATTTCACACCATCATACGAGTAGTTTGAATCATCAGTACGTCCTATATGAGCCAGAGTATTTCCAGGCATGAAAGTGAATTTTATATATCATGAACGATAATGCAGCAATGGTAGAGCAATCAAGTAAGCAGTCGACTTTATGATCCTTAAGGAAGATTCCCCTGAATTTCTCGAAGGATTGACGAAGAATATTAACATCTTGAACGCAGTACGTTGTACATTCCTTCATGATATCGTAGTCCTTATTGTTAAATGTTTGATACCAGCGTTCAAAATCAGCCTTTTCACTGTCGGACATACGATGTGTCTCAAAGGTTTCCTTATCTGGAATTTTTCCCTTGTAATTTATATTCAGGGAAAGAAAACGGTAAGGAAAGAATCCTTTAGAACCTCACCTGTATACCCATGCAACTTAGGTAGTTTTTTCAAGGCGCAAGGCATAAACATTAACGTGTCCTTAAAATGGATATTGTGGTTAGCTGTCATAGTTATAATTTTGGTTCCACGTTTCACCGGGTTGGAAGATATGGAATGGACTGTAGGTCGGGCAAGCAGTTTGCTGTAAACAAACTGATTGTCGAACTTACCGCCATTATGAGCCGCAACTAGTATGTTTGACTTCTTGTGTTTTTCAGCAAATCTGAATATATAGTTGAGAAAAAGATCGACGGGACACTTCTCATACTCTTCTGTTGCTTCCAGATTCAGTTTGAATATTTCAGTCCGAGCCGTACCGCAAGTCTCACATGGTGATGAATTGTCTATTTCCTCCTCCCCGCAGTCATTGCATACTAGCATACTCACTAGAATGTATGGAAGCATATCCGTTTTTGTGCGTCCTCCTTCCTCTTCACGACTATTATGATTATAGGTTTCGATATCATAATAGAAGGTAAATGTTTTCTTACGTTTTGCGAAAGCTTTATCTGTTGGAACCTTGATTTTCTTCATAAAACATTTATGGTTATCGCCCTCTATTCCATACTTCTCATCGCATACTCCACATTTAATATGCATGCAATCATGTTGGTGTTCACCTTTTTTATTAGCTACTATCTCATTATCGCACAAGGTACATACTTTAAGGTACTTGCAGGTGAGGTCTTCATGCAACTTAAGACAAGCCTCGTTATAGAAGTCACGGTTGCAATCATCACAGTGTAAAAGCGTAGATGTGTCCCCCGGCAAAGCTTTACATTTATAAGTTAAGCATTGTCCGCACCTGTATTCAGTGCATTCGTTTTGTAAATGATTAATTAAATGGTCTGTGAAACTATAACACTGATGACAAAAAACTGGTCCCTTGATATTCTTAGGTTCTACACTACCTAAAGCTATCTTGATTGAATCTCCAGGAAAAGGATAATAATAATGGGTTTCCTCGGAATCATATCCTATTACAAAGAGAGGTAAGTCCCTATTCTGCTCGTGTGGTTTAAACATTATCTCGAGTTTACCGTTCTCATCTTTAGTAAAAACAAATATCCTGCACTGTAATTTTTCCTCTATTAATGCAAAATCCTCAGCCTTTAGGGGAACTTCATAAGTCAACCCGCATCGATCTGCAATATCTTTACCTATTTCATGTAGATCGTTAGGGAAAAAATTTTTTATTTTAGGCGCAGCTTGGCCTGGCTTTTTAGGTACATGATGGTGGAGCTTATAGCATGCAGCTATTGCCCTGAATCCGCATCCTACACTGGTTGTTATTTCCCTATTCTCGTTATTTATACCAAGGTGTACTTTATTGACGTGGGGGTGTATAAAGTTCACAGACGAAGGGTCAATGGGCCCATTACCCTCCGGATTGTGACATATCTGAACATCTACAACAAAATCATCCAGCATGGCTTGGTCACCAGACTGAAAGAGTTCTAGAAAACGGTCCGACAAATACTTAGCCAGATTTGGTCGAGATATCTCTTCATGAGGAATTCGTATATGGAATTGACCTCCATTCCTATCTGTAAAAAGGAATCCTGCACGGAGGGTATATTCCCGATATACCACTGTTCCTCGTACCTGTTCTATCACACTGTGAATGACAGCTACTAACACATCGTTGATGTCTCGAGTACCGTTAAAGATCCGTCTGGTATCGATACGTACTCTGTAGCGGTGGTTGTCTATAATTCCAGAATTACGCGTGGATCCTTCACGTGTTACCTTTAACAACTCTGTAGAGAAAGGCGTAGGTGGTTCATCAACCTCCTCCTCCTCATCGTCATGAAACACCTCTATGCGTGAAGGTCCCGCAACAGAGCCATCATCTACAATCCGTCCAGGGTGCCCTTTCTGTTTAGTTTTTTTCTGGAAAAAGAATGAAAATTCATAAACAATTGTGTAACATACTATTATGTAACAATATTTTTTCAGTACTATTTTTCAGTAATATATAGAATAATTAGATTGTAACTTACCGACGATTCCGAAGTTGGGATATTCGCTTCAGATAAGGGGGTGGGGTTATTTTCACGGGTATTTGGAGATTCAGCGACTTCACCAGTATTTAAGGCGTGCTGATTACGGGCAGGTGCTTCAGATGATTTCTGTTGAAAGGAGAAAAAGAATGAAAATACATAAACAATCGAATACATACTATTATGTAACAGCATTTTTCAGTAATATTTTTCAGTAATATATAGAATAATTAGATCATAACTTACCGACGAATCCGAAGTTGGGATATTCGTTTCAGAAAAGGGGGAGGGGGGCTCTTCATGTGTATTTGGAGATTCATTGGGTGCCTCAGTGTTTAAGTCTGATTGGTGACGTTTGCGACGTTCAAGCTCAGCCAACAGTCTTCTCTTAACAGGCCTAATTGCATCCCGGCCACCTCCGACTTTGCTGACACAAGGGCTACTGGCAGTACCAATATTATCACACTGTAATGAAATAGCATTATAAGTAATATTTATATATATAATTTATATATATATATATATATATATATATATATATATATATATATATATATATATTTATATATAATACTATATATAAAATTATATTAATATAAAATAATATTGTAATGACATCTATGAATACTAATAGCTTAGAAATAATAGAAACTTACTCTCGTTGAATCCTATTATCAATAGCTTGCGGATTAAGAAATAAGTTCATCTTTCTCTCAACTTCAAGTAGCGTTCGCACATATTCCTCATCATTATCCGTCGATATATCAAGAGCATCGCCATCAGTGTTCACTGGTACAGGAAGGGGTATTTCGTTCTCGGTCCCCCTACGAAACCAACGCTATAAAATAAAGATGAATAATATATATACTAATGATATATATATATATATATATATTATATATATATATATATAATATATAATATATTATAATCTTAATATATATATATATAATATATCATATATATATATATATATATATATATATATATATATATTATAATTAATAATATAATCAATAATTTAAATCATCACTGTACCCTTTTGCTGTTTGATAGCATTCTGTCTTCGGTCATCATCAGCTTCGACTGCATTTTCATAGGTACCCACAGCTTCCGCTAATTCAACCTCGTCGACTACTTCTACGAGCACGGTTTCTGATACAGGTTCGACATCTCCACTGAAAGTGCGTTTTAGACCACGTTTTTGATTATTTGCAGCCATATTTTCGTTTTCTTCTACAATTCTTGTCAACTAACGTAAACACTGAAAACAGCAAAATGCTATATATATAATTTATATATATATATATTTATATATATATATATATATATATATTATATATACTATTATTATATATTAATATATATATATATATATAATATTTTATCTATATAATATATATAATATATATATATATATATATATATATGTATATATATAATATAAATTTATTAATATATATATATATATAGTAATATATATATATATATAATACTATATATATATATAATATATAAACATTATTTACAATTTAAGAGAGTATGCAAATAGAGTTTAAAGCAGTAAACATGAGTTAAAGCAGTAAATATGTGAGTTAAGCAGTAAAACATGAGTTAAAACAGTAAAGCAGTAAAAACAAAAGCATACTAAGCCGCTTGGTGTAGGTAACACCTTATTGATTTACTGATTTAGCTGCTTTAAACGGTCTGTAAAGTATATGTTTTAAATAAAATTTCGTACAATTGTGGTAAAATAAAATGATTATATATCAGACACTCTGGATTTTTCTTCTTACAAAAATTTTAAAATTTATAAATTAAAAAGTATTAAGTAAATATAATGGAAAATAATGTTATAAATATATGAGTTAAAGCAGTAAACGGAGGTTGAGAGCCATCGAAAGCTGAACTCATCCAATAAATCTTGAGTCAATCAAAAGAGAACCATCATTATAGGAAATCATCAAAAGTAGACATCAAAATATTCGTGTGGGTTGAGTGTAAGTGTAAGTCGACTGTGGGTGATGTAGGGTAAGTGTCTAAATGGCTTGGTGTATAAGTCCATAGTGTAAGTGTCTATGGATGTATAAGTGTCATAGTTGATGTGTGTATAAGTGACATAGTGTGTTTGTGTGTGTGTGTATCGGGTGTGTGTCCAGTGTGGTAAGTGCAAGTGTTTAGGTAACACTAAGTGTCTATGGCGAGTGTAAGGGCCTATAGCTGTGTGTGGGTGTGTGTGTGTGTGCCTCTGGGTGTGCGTGTGTGTGTGTATTCTGTCATGCTAGAAAAATGCTAACTCATACTAGGAAGCATCCTAGCAACTTGTAATATACACCAGTCGAATCCTTACCTTATTACCTAGGGTAGACACCCATATTAGGGCTATTCTAGGCTCAAAGGAGGCTAGAAAAGGTTGAAAACAAGTGGCACTCAGTTTGGCAGCTATGTTGAACTCCCTTGGACTATATGGACTCATCTATATACTCATAGAACACCCTTTACATATATATATATATAATAATAATATATTATAAATCTATATATCAGTATATTAGTAGTATAATCATATATATATATATATATATATATATATATAAATATATATATATATATAATATATATAATATATATAAAGTTACCTATGAACAAACTTCTCTTGCTTAATGTTGGTAATAATATTCAAGTTGATCTTGTGGCTTTTAGCACAGGCAACGGCAGGTATTTTTACTAAAAAAACTCTCATCCTATATTGTCCTGTTATGTTGCTGTAACGTCACGTTGAAAATCAGTTTTTTGTATTTTAGATTTTGTTTCTTCATTCGCACACACTGCGTTAATAAACCTCCCCGAGTGAGATAAAAATAATGATTCCACGTTTGTCTTCGAAATCGGTTTAGATGCATTAGAGAAAGTATATCCATATCAAATACATTATAAAATATTGTAAATGTTATAAATGCTTTTATTTTACAAGTTTAAATTGTATATTATGAATTAACTCCTATATGTGCAATATCCTGTACGAAACATTTAAAACGAAAAATATAAAAACTCTTCGAGAGAGGAAGGCGTGTTCAGGATTTCAGAGAGGATGCCAGATAGCATTTTATATATATATATATATATTATATATATATAATATAAATAAAATATATATAATATATATATATATATATATATATATATATTATATACTATATATATATATATATATATATATTATATATATATATATATTATATATATATATACAAGTAGTGAAATAATAAATTGACTAGTTAATAAAGTAAATTATATTGTTAGCCCTCGGAGAAAAATATTTATTATATTCTGGATAAATATTAAATAAATATTTTTATTTTATTTAATTAAAAATATGTTAAATTATTTTTATTATAAATTTGAAAAGCTATCTATTATAACTTCAGGCTATCTTATCTATGAACAGTTATTTGGGAAGATTAATAAGGGCATGGAGTTTTTGAAAAAACTCGAATGTCTTTGTTTATTTAGAATGCCTTTTGCACCTTTAAGGTGAAGAGGAAGTTCCTATTCAGGAGCTGTAAAGAATATAGTTACATTGCAGACCTGGCCAGTTTGATGAAACAATATTCCTTTAAAAAAACCAAAAAATAATTTTTCATAAAAAGAATTATAATAATATATATATATATATATATATATATATATATATATATATATATATATATATATATAATATATATATATATATATATATATATATATAATAATATCGTATTATATATATATATATATATATATATATATATATATATATATAGTGAAAGATGAATTTGAAAATATAGTATGGTTCTCGGAGAATCAATAAAATATTTGGTATAAGTTTTAATTAAAAACAGCGTGTTTTCGTAAAAATATAAGACTTGCCTTGAACTCTCGGTTGTTTCAAGTTAAAAAATAATAATAATTACAACGTATGAAAGTACACCTTAGCTATTGGCCTTTCTACTTAGCGGTTCTTTGTGCGTGGTTCTTTTGCTACGAATGCGACGGACTCCGCGGAACTTGTTAAAAAAGCGACGATTAAAACGCGACAACGACGAATGACTGCGAGATTAAACGCGACGCAACTGCGACGATGAACTTGCGATTCTCCGACGATGATTAACAAAACGCTTTATAAAACAAAATGATGGCGCCAAGTCAACAAGGATATTAGCATTAAAAAAAAAAAAAAAAAAAAAAAAAAAAAAAAAAAAAAAAAAAACACCCATCGAAGGTAGCTGAGTAAAAAAATATCCACCTGACCAGCGAACTGTGCTCATCGCTGGTCAGGTGGTCAGCACGACGGAAATGGCCCTCCACTACTTACGGTAATCGGGCAAGTTCCGCTAACAAGAGAATCACTTTTCTCCTGCTATAGCTGATTACGCGTTTTCGGTTAACTTGAAAATTGTTTGCGGATAATTAGTTTCCGCTAATTTCCTGCCTTTTAACTTTTATCCATTAATCTAAAATATATATAAGCATTCTTGTTCCTTTCCTGCCACCATTGCTGCATAATCTTTTTACCCAAGGTTTTGATGACTAAGTGTGTGAACACGAGATTGGTCGACTTATGGCAACTGATGACCTGAGTCGTTAGGTGTTTATATATATATATATAATATATATATATATATATATATATATATATATATATATAGATATATATTTTTTATATATATATATATTATATTTATATATTTTATATTTATATATATATATAATATATAATATAATATATAATATAATTATATATTTATATAAAATTAACCCAAGACTGAAAAAGTTGACGTTAAGGGGACGGAATGGAAATATATTTTTAATTTTATTGGGATAAACGAAACACCATTCGAAAGACAAAGGCAAACTCTTCATTTTTATATCGATATCATTTGCAAAATGTCTGGTAGATTTTGAGTAATTTCATCCCAAATGTCATGAACCAGCAATTACTCAGCAATTTTTAAAAGTGAATTCCTGCTGAACTACAAAAGATTTTTAAACACGGACTTCACTGAAATATTCGCAATACACAGATGTTTTATAAAATATCTAAAACATGGCAGCATTATATCAATACTTTTTCTTGGTATTTGTTTTTTCGTTTTTTGTTATTTGTTTTTGTTTTGTTTTTTTGGCAAAATATAGCTTATTTTTCTTTTTTCCTAAAACTATAAAGTTACAAAAATTTATCAAAATTTATTATATTTGAACAAATCAAACATCAGAATGTAGCTAAACGTATAGAAAATATAAAACATAGGTGAAAACTATGCAGATGTTTGGAGGATTTTTTGCTATATCCAAAATTATCAACTCGATGTAGAAAATAATATTTTTGTATGATAAAGCCATGAAGTTTTCAAATTTTTTCTCGTGATTAGCAGCAGAACCGTTGGAAATATGTAATATTAATCTATAATAAAATATGTGTGAAGACTTTTAGAGCTTTGCACAAGCTGGAAAAGTTTTATTGTAATTGGATAAATATGACAATAAAAAAGTGAAATCCACAAATTATAATTATTTTTTTTTGCACGTCAAAAATAAAAATCGCTAAAACTTTTTTATTATTTATCCGGAATCATTAGAAATTTTCAGGATCATGTAATTTGGTAGGTAGACATCCTTTTGTGTAGAAACATTTTTTGTAAATCCAAGGGTTTGACTACTGTTCTTGGGAAAATTTTGAAATTTGAAAATTTTTCCATGCACAGCGGCAATTACTCTATGAACAAAAATTTATCTAACACAAAAATGTAAATCTTCTTCGACTATAGATGCTCCGAAAGTTTCGTGTTGATCGGATGAATAATAAGAAGGTTATCGAGAATTTTCATTTATGACTTCCCAAAATTGACCCTCCCCATGTACCCTGTGTTAATGAACAAAATATTCTTATTTTTTAAAATATTACGACAAACCGATTCAAAGAAAACAAAGTATTCTGCTATCGTAGAGCAATATAAAACCTCAAAAAATCATAGAACTGATGATTACTACCTTCAAAAGTTAGGAAACCCTACGCGCAGTCCCCTTACAGGTTTACACGAAAGGACAGAAGAAAAGCTATGTAACTTTATTATCGCAAATAACATAGCACTATCACAGGGTGAACACAGTATACACGCTGTGATAGTGTTGGGGGTCTGTAAAGTGTCCCTCTCTCACTAATAGGTCGAGTAAATGACAAACCAAGTAAACTCCGCTCGCGATTGGGGGAGGTTATGGCGGGGGCATGTTGAATTACGCGGCTTCATTCAGGTGTGAATCTAGCCGCTATACCATGGAAAGGATTGCGGCGTATTGACTAACACGTGATAGTGCGTACATATTACCTACTCTCCGTGCCGAAGGGGTAGGGTACAGTAAACTAGGTCGACGGTTTGTTGCACACGCATTACAACATTGGCTGAGGATCGTTGCAGCGTACGAACCACCCAGGAGATCAAGCGACGGGGCCAGGGTGCAGGTCCACGGGCCAACCACTGGCGTTGAAGACGTTTTATGCCTATGCGAGCCGTAAGAGACGCACATAACAGAGCAGACACTTCAAATACAGCCTGCAGGAGGTACATTGGAACCCGTGTGAAGATAATACAACTAGCGTCGATGCTCGAGTGAACATAATTTTCGGGCCCACAGAAGAACGGTCAATAGGACCACAACACAATCAGGAGCATCGACAGGCGTGACTAGCGTTTTGCTCGGGGAACACCTAATGGGCCCGTCGGCAAATTGGGTGAAGCGTGGGTCGTTTACGGATGATCTAGAGTCAGTTCTAAACGCATTCGAGCGGCGATCCAGGAGTCACTCGACGACCTAATTAAGAAGGTACGCTCCATGTAATAAGTCGGAGGTAATTGCACTTGGAGGTGGATCTCTCATGATTTGGGGAGGCAAATATCTTAAAAAGGATCGTACAGAGTTGCACCTCACGAGAAGCATGCACGACGGTGTGAAGCACTTTATCCGTGCCAAGAGATGGCCATTCACACGTTATTGAGATATACACCATCTACACACACGCAACTCCTACCGCGATAACGTCCCACGTTTAGAGGAAACGTATCAGCCACATACAAGACCCATTCTCAGGCCCCAGGGGATTCCAAAAGGGCATCTCGACAATCTTACACGTATAATCGTCCCGATGCTATTCTTATTGCCCATAAAAGTTACACAGCGTTCTGGTCCTTTCTGTAACCCTGTTAATATGTGGAAGCTGTAAGTCAGATTTATTAGCTGCTGCCACAAAATAAATGCTGAAAGAATGAGTAGACTTGCAAAGACAAAATCGAAAGGAAGACAACAAACACCGTTCAAACCCGAGCAATTTCAACTCTTTCGAAATTTGAAAACATAATCCCTTTTTCACACTTATAGCGATCTCAGTTAATAGTTTCTCTGGAGCGTCCGATTTTCCCGACGAATTTACGCCGCTTCTCAATGCTGCTACTATAACTTTTTACATTGTATGTACATGAACTTGGCAAGACTTTTCAGTTTTTCCAATTTAAGCAATTTTTATAATGAAGTGAGGTATGACTAGATGTCTGAATGTGCTAAAACAATTAATGAGAATACTGATGAATAAATGAAAATACCAAAAGTGATAAAGACAATGGAGACTTTTCTCGATCCCAGCTACGAAACATATTCTTGCACATTTCTACGTGGCTCAAACGTGCACAACTAGCACACTGAAGATCATTTATTATAACCTACGAAGAGTAAAAGCATGACTGAATCAACCATGTCCATAAACTATCTCAATAGTCACTTTAATATGATATATCTATATATATATATATATTTATATATAATATATATTATATATATATATATATATATATATATAATATATATATTAATATAATATATATAATATATAATAAATATATATATATAATATGTTGAAAACCTTAAATTTAACCGCTTGAAAAGAGAGAAAGTAGCAGAAAAAAAGAATATGGAAAATGTTTTAAAAAATTTAAATGAGATACATGAAAAGTCTTATATAAATATATATCATATAATATTATATAATATATATATAATATAATATAATATATATATATATATATATATATTATATATATATATATATATATATTATATATATATCAAGGCTTGGTCAAGTACATTTTGTCCAGTCCACAGTCAGATACTCAGAATTGTTCAATGTAACAAGTACTAAGTATATAGTCCTAAGAATCTTGTTCAAGTCAAAGTCTTTATGAAAAGGCAAATATATATATATATATAATATATATTATTATAGTATATATAATAGTATATATAATATATATATTATATATATAGATAATATATATATATATATATATTATATATATATATATGTAAATATATAATTATATCGTCAACCCACCTTCTCTAATAATAAAGAAGGGTAAACGCATCAGATTGGATGAAATGCCTATCGAATTGAAATGAAAGTTGAAGAGGTGGACAGCAAAGAATTTGGAGGCTCTTCAGCGGCGGTCAGAAGCAGAAGAAATACCAGATGAAAAAAAACGGCTGAGACCTCAATAGGTTCCGATCTTTAAGGGAAAAGGGAATGCCAGGAAAAAGAGAAAATTATAAGAAGTACGCTTTATAACACATGTAAAAAGCTGGTATGAGGGAATAATTGAAAGAAGAAGCGAGAGGTCTGTTTAATTACCAATATTGGGAGGAATAACACGGATATAGGAAAAATCGGATTTTTTTTGCGGTACTGATTTGATTTTTTGTTTAAGATGGTGAAGAAAATAGCTTGGGATTTTAACCAGAGTCTATATTTTAGTTATAAATAGACTTTGCTTGAGGCTTGATTCCAAACCCAGAAAGACGGTTTAAGGAATGTTATGGAAGAAAGATATTTTATGAAAGCAGGAAGTTTGATGATGTTATTAAAGAGCTTATATATTCCTTTGCACGATGAAGTACAAAACATCGAAGTGTCCGAAAGATGGTTTACGTGAAGACTATAGGTTAAACAAGCAGTGTTTTATCTCCATTGCTATTTATAGCATCTATGTACGTGGTTTTGTTGATTTCAAGGAAGATAGAGAGGAAATGTTTAAAAGCAGGATAATGGCCTATGCGGACGATATTGCTGAGTGGAGTACGGATAGAGAGGGAATAGATGAGGACTATAACAAAGATGGAACGATGCCTGAATGCAAGGTATGAAAATGAACGTTGAAAAGCCATAAATTCTAACCGTACCAGCAAGAGAGGCGTACAGGAATTAAAATATTGACATTGAGACAAGTGGTGAAAGAACACAGATAGTTTTAAATATCTCAGGACTCAGGTATTAATAAGTGTAGTTACATAGGAAGAAGGAAACTGGAAAATATTGTGGAAAGGGTAAAGAGTTTTGGTGGATGTTTGGGTGCCCTGTAACCAATCATGAAGGAACAATATGTTCAGCTTGAGGTAAAAAAGATTATTTTTAACACCCTGCTGACGCCGATTTTGACATATGGAGTGGAGAGTTGGGTGTTGATGGATGTGGATAGGAGAAAGACTCAGGCGGCGTAAATGAACCCTTTGAGAGCTATGATGGGAAAGTAAAAGAGAGATAGGATAATAAATGAAGTAATTAGGGGAATAATAGGTGTTTGCTCGATTTTGAACAAAATTGACTAGTCTCATTTGAGATAGTTGTGATATTTGGAGAGGATGAAAGAGGGAAGAGTTGCA
>JABUQX010044048.1:82500-85000 GCA_015478945.1 Trachelipus rathkii
CTAATATATATATATATATATAGATATATATATATATAATATATTTGCAGAAGCAAATCCTGGGAATGCTTTTGGCATGCTGTAATCACTGCATATTATTGTACATTTAATTGATTAATAATAGACCTTTTTTTATATGTGGGTAATCTGTGGTTAAAAACGTTCTGTTTAGAATCTAACATGGGGTGACTTCGGCAAACTTGAATTAGTTAAGGGAGCCGCGAATCGAAAAAGTTTGAGAACCACTGACCTAAAAAAATTAAATTAAAAAAAAAATTACATAAAAAAATTTTTAATTAAAAAATATTTAAACATATTAAATTTTAGTTTAAAATGTATTAAATTTAAATTTAACACAATTTATGGAACGCAACTTTTACGCTCCTGTTTTCAAGTTCCTGATTCAAATATTAGTTTTACTGGTAAATATTGGTAATGTGGTGAATTCTGGTAAATACCGACAATAGGGATGGTACATTCTGGTAAATATTGGTAATAGATCGTGCATACTGGTAAATGCTGGTAATTGATGGGGCATTCTGGTAAAAACTGGTATTACTGTATGTACCAATAGATGGTGAATACTGGTAAATATTGGTAATGGATGGTGCAAACTGATAAATACTGGTAATTGAGGGTGCATACTGGTAAATACTCGTAATAGATGTTCATACTGGCGAAATCGGGAAAAGATGGTGTATACTGGTAAATATTGGTAATAGTAATAAATTCTAGTAAATACCGATAATAGATGGTGCATTCTGGTAAAAACATAATACATGGTGCAAACTGGTAAATATTGGTAAATAATAGATGATGCATACTGGTAAATACTCGTAATAGAAGTGCATACTGGTGAAATATCTGGAATAGATGGTGAATGCTGGTAAATATTGGTAAATACCGGTAATAGATGATACATTCTGGTGAAAACGTAATAGATGGTGTAAACTGATAAATATGGGTAATGCATGGTGCATTCTGGTAAATATCGGTAATAGATGGTGCATGCTGGTAAATATCGGTAATAGATGGTGCATATTGGTAAATATTAGTAATACATGGTGAATTTGGGTAAATACCGGTAATAGATAGTGCATTCTGGTGAAAATGTAATAGATGGTGCAGACTGGTAAATATTGGTAATATATGATGCCTTCTATTAAATATCGGTAATATATGGCGCATACTGGTAAATATTGGTAATAGATGCTGCATACTGGTAAAAATTAGTAATAGATGGTGCATATATATTATATATATATATAATATATATATATTATATATATATTATTATAATATTATATATATATATATATATATATATTATATCATATATATATAATATATATATATATATACATAATATATATATATATATACTATTATTATATATATATATATGATATATATATACTATATATATATATATACTATATATATATATATTAAACAATATATATAAATATATTATTACATACTATATATATATATATATATATTATATATATATCTTATATATATATATTCATATATCTATATATATATATCTAATTATATATATATATAATATATAATATATATTTTATATAATATATATATATATACCATTTAATATATATATAATATATAGTATATATATATATATATATATATATATATATATATATATATATATATATATATATATATATATATATATAAAATATATTTATTTTTATATATATAAAAAAAATTTTATATATATAATTAATATATAATATAATATATATGTATATATTAAATATATAATATAAATATATATATATATAATATAATAAATATATAATATATATAATATATATATATATATATATATATATATATATATATATATATATATATATATATAAAATATATATATATTTGAAAAAATATATATATATTCTATATATAAAATATTTTCATTTTGAAATTTAAAAAAAAACTTTTATCTCTAATTTAAACATTAATATAATTTAATTTAATTTATTTCAAAAATTTAATATACAGTATTCATTTTTTAATCTAATTTTATTTATTTTAACTTAATTAAATGAAATTTAACAAATTTTAATTTAATTTTAGTAAATTTAGGTGATTTAAATATTATACCTCAACTTTGTACCTTCTTTTCACCCTAATTAATTAACCCCAAATTTTGTATAACCTTAATGAAATCTTAACCCTAATTTAATTTAATTTTTGCTTACATTAATTTTAAGTGAAAAGAATTAAAAAAAAATAGTAGATAACGCCTTGAATCCTTTATGGAAACTTCAGAAGAATATCGAATATTAATTTCTTTTAAGTGTATCTTATTTCCTTGCTACAAGTAACTTTAATTTAGGTTGGGCTAGGTTAGGAGGTTAGGTTAGGTTAGGTTAGGTTAGGTTAGGTTAGGTTAGGCTAGGTTAGGTTAGGTTAGGTTAGGTTAGGTTAGGTTAGGTTAGGTTAAGTTAGGTTAGGTTAGGTTAGGTTA
>JABUQX010044048.1:95000-100000 GCA_015478945.1 Trachelipus rathkii
CTTGTGATGCTTTAGAATTCCAGAATGATCTCTCAATCTCATCTAACATCTCTATGGATCCATCTCACTTCTAGGTCTTTCCTAGGCTCCTTCCATGCTGTATCTAGCTCTCAACATCCTTGCAACTCTTCCCCTCTTCCTCCTCTCCAAATATCACAAGTATCTCAAATGAGACTAGTCATTTGTTCAAATCGAGCAAAACCTATTATTCCCTTAATACTTCATTTATTATCCTATCTCTCTTTTACTTTCCCATCCATAGCTCTCAAAGGTTCATTTACGACCGCCTGATTCTTCTTCCTATTCCTACATCCATCAACACCCAACTTCCACTCATTTCCAATCGGCGTCAGCAGGGTGTTAAAATAATTTTTTTACCTCAAGCTGACATATTTGTTCCTTTTGATTGGTTACAGGGCAGCATATTCATCCACCAAAACTCTTTACCTTTCCACAATAGTTTCCAGTTCTTCTTTCTTGTAACTACACTATATACCTGAGTCCTAGATATTGAACTATCTGTGTCTTCACCCAACTTTGTCTCCAATTGCAATATTTAATTCCTGCTACGCCTCCTCTGCTGACGGTTAGAATTTATGTCTTTTCAACGTTCAGTTTCATACTCGGCATCAGGCTTCGTTCCATCTATGTCCTCCTCCATTTCCTCTCTATCCGTACTCCACTCAGCAATATCGTCCGCATAGGCCATTATCCTGCTTTTAAACATTTCCTCTCTATCTTCCTTGAAATCAACAAAACCACGTACATAGATGCTATAAATAGCAATGGAGATAAAACCTGCTTGTTTAACCTCTAGTCTTCACGTAAACAGTCTTTCTGACACTGGTCGATGTTTTGATACTTCATGTGCAAAGGATATATATAAGCTTTTAATAACATTCATCAAACTTCCTGTCATAAAATATCTTTTCTTCCATACATTCTATAACTCTCTTCTGGTTTGGAATCAAAGGCCTCAAGCAAGTCTATTATAACTAAATATAGACTCTGGTTAAAATCCCAAGTATTTTCTGTCACCATTCTTAAACAAAAATCAAATCAGTACCAATCCGATTTTTCCTATATCCGTGTTATTCCTCCCAATATTGGTAATTAAACCAGACCTCTCGCTCTTCTTTCAATTATTCCCTCATACAGCTTTGTTACATGTGTTATAAAGGCTACTTCTTTATAATTTTCTCCTTTTTCCTGCATCCCTTTTCCCTTAAAGATCGGAACTATGATGGTTCTCACCTATTCATCTGGTATTTCTTCTGCTCTAGACCGCCTGCTGAAGAGCTCCAAAATTCTTTGCTGTGCCACCTCTTCAACTTTCATTATCAATTCGATAGGCATTTCATCCAATCTTGATGCTTTACCCTCATTTATTATTAGAGAAGGTGGGTGACGATGATTATATATATATATATATATAATATATATATATATATATATATATATTAATATATATATTATTATAATATATATATAGTATATTATATATATATATACATATATATGATACTATATATATAATATATATTTGCAGTTTCATAACAGTAACTTGTACTGTGAACAAATTCTAGAGTATTATACTTGTACTTGTACTTGAACAATTCTAGAGTACTTGTCTTTGTACTTGAACAACAATGTACTGAACCAAGCCTGATATATAATTATATATATATATATATATATATATATATAATATATATATATATATATATATAATTATATATAATACTATATATATATATATATATATATATAATAGTTATAAAGACTTTTCATGTATCTGTCATTAAATCTTTTAAATTCTTCTAATCTTCTTCTTTCTGCTACTTTTCTCTCTTTCTATAACACTCATTTTTCTGTCTTTCTCAACAATTAATATATATATATTAGATATATATATATATAATATATATACTATAAATCTTATATATATATAATATATATATATATATTATATACTATATATATATATATATATATATACTATATATTATATATATATAAAGTACTATTGAATAGTTTTATGGACATGGTTGATTTCAGTCATGCTTTTACTCTGTAGTATAATAAATGATCTTCAGTGCTGCTAGTTGTGCACGTTGAGCCACGTAAGAAATGTGCAGAAATGTTTCGTACTGGGAGAAGTCTCATGTGCTTTCTAACTTCTGGTATTTTATTTATTTCATCAGTATCTCTTATTAATTGTTTTTAGCCATTCGAATCTATGTTCATACATCAGCTTCATTATAAAATTGGCTTAAGATTGTAAATAAACTGAAAAGTCTCCAAGGTTCATGTCACACAATATGGCACAAGTAGTAGCAGCATTGAGAAGGCGGGTAAATTTTCTCGGAAATCGACGCTCCAGAGATAACTATTAACTGAGAATCCTCTAAGTGTGGATAAAGGGATATTGTTTTTCAAAATTTCGAAAGAGTTGAAATTGGCGGGTTTGAACGGTGTTGTTGTCTTCCTTCGATTTTTGGTATTTGCAAGTCTACTCCAATTCTTTCAGCATTTTTTGTTTGGCAGCATACATAAATCTTGACTTTTACAGCTTCAATTATTAACGGTTTACAGAAAGGACCAGAGACGCTGTGTAACTTTATGTGCAAATAAATAGCATCGGGACGGTATTATAGGTGGAAGATTGTCGAGGACCTGAATCCCCTGGGGCCTGAGAATGGGTCTTGTATGTGGGCTGATGCGTTTCCTCTAACGTGGGACGTTATCGCGGTGAGGAGTTCGTGTGTGGATGGTGTTACTCAATAACGTGAATGGCCATCTCTCCTGGCAACGGATAATAGGCTTTACCAACCGTCGTGAGCAGTGTCTCTCGGTGAGGTGCAACTATGTACGATCCGTTAAAGGATATCCTCCCCAAGTCATGAGAGATCCCTCGCAAGTGGCAATACCTGCGTTATTACATTGAGCGTACCTCTCATTAGGTCGTCGATAGACTCTGGATTGCCGATCGGAGTGTAGAGACCGACTCTAGACTCATCCGTAACATCACTCACGGTTCACCAATTGCGAGGCCCAATGTAGGTGTTCCGAGCAACGCTAGTCACGCTGTCGATGCCCCTGATGTGTTGTGGTCTATGGCCGTCCTCTCTGTGGCCGAAAATTATGTTCTCGAGGCATCGACGTATTGTATATACATTCACACGGTTCATGTACCTCCTGCGCTGTATCTTGAAGGGTCATTGCTCTTGTATGGCGGTCCTCTTCCGGTCGCTAGGCATATAAGACGTATTCACACACGCAGTTGTGGCCCGTGGCTGCCCTGGCCCCGTCGCCTTGCAGTGCTCTGGGTGTGTTGGTACGCTGCACGATCCCAATGCAATGGTTGTATTGCGTTTGCAACAAACCGTCGACTAAGTTATTACTGTAACCCGTACCCCTCGCACGGAAGTGGTAATATGTACGCACTCATCACGTGTTAGTAGATGCGCAATCTTTTCCATGGTTATAGCGGCTAAATTAAATACCTGAATTGACCATATACTCAACATGCCCCCGCCATAACCTTCCCCCAATCGCTAAAGCTGGAGTTATTGGTTTGTCATTATAACTAACTATAGTGAGAGAGGACACTTTACAACCCCAACCTATACAGCGCTGTATACTGGTGTCCTGATGACTATGCTATGATTATTTGGGCATAATAAAGTTCATAGCTTTCTTCTGTCCTTTCTGTAATCCTTTAAGGGACGGTATGCAGGGGTACCTAACTTTTTGGGTAGTAATCAATTCTATGATTTTTAGGTTTTAATATGCTCTAGAGCAGAATTTATGTTCTTTCGAATGGTTTGTGTATTTTTAAAAAATAAGAAGTTTATTCATTATACACAGGGGTACATGGGGGGAGGTCATTTTTGGGAAGGTCATAATGAAAATCTCGATAACCTTCTTATCTATTCGTCCGATCAACACGAAACTTTCGGCGCCTGTATATTGGAAGAAGAATTACATTTTTGTTTAGATATAATTTTTTGTCATAGAGTAACTATTTGCCGCTGTGCATGGAAACATTATCAAATTTTAAAATTTTCCCAAGACAGAGTAGAAACCCCTTGTTTACAAAAAATGTTCTAAACAAAAGATGTCTACCTACCCAAATTACATACCTAAAAAAATTACTGTAATGATCGATGAATAAGAAAAAAGTTTTTGCCGATTTTATTTTTGACTTTGCAAAAAAAAGAATTATAACTTAGTGGTCATGTTAACTTTTATAATATTTATCAATCTACAATAAACTTTCAGCTAGCTTGTGCGACTCTAAAAGTCAACATATTTTTAATATGATTAATATCTTCGTATTCCAGCGGTTTTGCCCGCTAATGAAGAAACTTTTGAATAACTTCCTTGCTTTATCATACAAACATTTTTTCTATGATCGAGTTGATATTTTGGAATATAGCAAAAAAATCCGCCAGACATTTGTATAGTTTTCTCCTATGTTTTCGATTTTCTACACATTTAGCTACATTTTGATGTATGGTTCGTTCAAATAAAATAAATTTTTATAAGTGTTTTGTAACTTTATAGTTTAAGGAAAAAAGAAAATAAGCCATATTTTGCACAAAAAAAATAAATAAATAAATAAAAAATAAATAAATAAATAAAAAATAAAAAAATTATTGAAATAACCCTGCTATGTTTGAGATATTTTATAAAGCATCTGTGTATGGCGAATATTTCAGTGAAGTCCGTGTTTAAAAATCTTTTGTAGTTCAGCAGGAATTCATTTTAAAACTTGCCTGAGTATGTGCTGGTTCATGACATTGGGATGAAATACTCAAAATATACCAGACATTTTGCAAATGGTATTGATATAAAAATGAAGAGTTTGCCTTTCTATTATCGAATGGTGTATCGTTTATCACAATAAAATTAAAAAAAATATTTTTCCCATTGCCTCCCCTTAACGTCATATGAGCCAGTGTTGCGTTAATTTTGATATAGATTATATATATATA
>JABUQX010044049.1:0-20000 GCA_015478945.1 Trachelipus rathkii
CGGTCGGCCTCAACACTCGCTTGCTAATCCAGACCTTATTGGTCCGATACTCATATCTATAGACGTTAGAGTTAACTCGTAATCTCAGGGCTACAAATTTTTGCGCAACGGGTTGTTTATGAATGAGCGTGACGTAACCGTCGTAGACGAGATTACGTATCCCCTGGTATTGTAACAATATAGCAAGCTGGCAGAACCCCAGCTAGTATCCGCTCCCTAAATCTCAGAGTGTATCGTCAGAGGCCTACACGAAATTAGGCACGGCACAGGATTCAGAGTGAATTTCTAAACAAGACTATTGTCGTACTAATGTCTTTTTAAAAATGCAGCGTAAATTCTGGACACGGAGTTGGCAGATCGGGCACCGGTAGCTTGGCTCCGGCGGGGTGCCTCCCATGCCCTCTGAAAGTTTTTTGAATAAACCAATTCGTATAACAAAAATGTGTGGTGGTTCTTTATATACTGTTTATGGGTCCGTGAGATTCTCGGAAAATATATGCGTTTTTGTGACCATTCAATCGAAGCTATAAAATAAAAATAAATAAAATAAATAAAATGTCTTAAGTACATTTGTGTTTTTAACTTACCAATCACCGTTTTTACATACTCCTAGAATGCAGTTAACAGATAAGACTCACTAAATACAAATGACTTGCCCTCCTCAAGTGCAGATTCCCTCTGTTCTCTACAAATTGGGATGTGTATCTTGGTGATCTATTTGATCTATGATCTATTGATCTATCTAGTTATTGAGTTCAAGTCATTTTTGTAAAGTATGTGGTGTATCGTCTACAATAACTACACACTCCTGGTTTGAATGAAAGGGCAGTAATCAGTAAAATTCAGCTGAATCATAACCTGGGACTCACTTCTCAGCCCCTTATTTCTGTATTCTATTGATTCTACCGATCTAATTAATGCTATGCGGATCAAGTATATTTTTAGTATAAAAATTGTACCGTTGTTTTACATACCAGAATCAAGTAAATCGGGTATACTATAAACAGTCTAAAATTACACGACCCTAACCCAAGTCATCTCGGATATCTATTAGATCTATCGAGCCATTGATCTATACCATCTGATCTATTTGAATTCTACTTGTAGTTCTAAATTTATTTTTTGTAAAACTTATTTCATGATTTTCCTCACAATTAATCCCTATCTGAATACAGCAAATGAGTATCTAAACCACTTCAAGCTTAACTCGTGCTTGTCCAAGCCATGGGACCTTTGATATATTATTCTTTTTGATCTATTTGATGTTAGGCTAGTACATGTTTTATAATTAATGTTCATGCCCATTGAGTTTTAATCAATACCTCAGCTCATTAATCAAGTAAAATCGCTAAATGAAACCTGTCTATACCTACAGCTGCAAGAGTTCACACATATCCGCAATTGAGGCTTGCGATCCTACCTTTGTATCGCAACATATAGATGTGAGCTTACATTGAATCTATTGTGAGCCTATTCATCTATGTGACCCCTTATTATCCAGATTCCATTTTAAAAAATCACCAATCATCTCACATCTTGCATTTTTAAAGGTGTGTAAGTCCAAAGTCATTTCACAAATTAATCTCATCTTCCTTCTAAAAAGCTGTTTCTATTTCACATTTTGCAAAACACCATTGGCAAAAAACATTTTTTTTATCTCACGTATGCACCTTTTAGTCGATTTTTTCTGTTGCTTTTCTTTTTTTCCGTCCATAATATTATTATTCCATTATTATTTTCTCTTTTGATACTTCATCATTTGCTTTTAGTCATTCAAAATCAGATTTTGAATTCATGAAATTTTGAATGTTTTTTCCATAAGTACATTTGCTTCGATCTTTTCTTTACTCTCATTTTTAACTCTTGCGATTGCTTCCAACCATCTTTCATTCGAGTGTTCTACCATTCTCACTGTTTAAACAAAATTCTTTAGCGTGTGAATACCAGCTTCATAACTAAAAGTTCGCAACATCACACTAACATACTCATCTTTTGAGCAGCGAGCTGCTCAACAATTGCTTCCTTCATTTGCTCGCTTAGTAGCTTTAACTCCAGATTTGGTATCAGATTTCAACTTGTTCTACGATTCAACTCTGATTTACTTGCAGGGCGTGTTCTTATATACTATTATCCTTATTTCCGTTGTTGACCACTTAACTATCTCACTGCTTAATTTACTCACTTCGCTTCCGTATCAACCTCTTTGCCTGAGAGCGGCTCGGCATCCAACCTGTAAAGTGATTTTACATAGAGACAAAAAACATAAAAAAAATGAGAGAATCAAAAAAATGATGATCAAGCTATTTGCATGTGTAGACGCGTCCATGATGATATGTGATAATGATAGATAGATAAAACAGACTTCAATCATCTCCTTTTCCCGATAACAGAAGAAGTCATGCAGTGCTGTTTCACTGTATAGATACCGCATCGGCAGATTAACGTCGTCTCGGGGAAGTAACGTAACCTACACCAACTCTTAGGTTTATTATAACTTATGGATACTCTTTGTGTTTTAAAGAAAGTTTTTACTTACAACACACAATACTTCTCAGTCCTCTACAGAAATCTAACACCTTCTAACCATTTCTCATTTTTCTCCCGACAGACTGCCAAAACCACCTGTTATAACCATCCCTAAGTATAAATAAAATGAACACTTATCGACAAAGAATTACCACCATTATTCTACGAAGAAATCCAAACCCCCACTCCACAGTATTTATCCCACAAGCATCAACAAATCCTTCTTTCCTCCTCTTCTTAATGAGTCCACCAAATAAACACACTAACTAACATAAAATTATAAATCTAAATGAGTAATTAATCCTAATTAATTCTAATTCTAATTATAATAATATAATACAAAAACATAATAATAATGAATAATAATAATAATTAACAAACCTAATTAATATACAAAAACATCAAAATAAAACAATACATAAGTCTAAGAATATAATAATATAATTCAAAATAATTAATAATAAAATAATATACATAACAAAAAAAACCAGTAACTTGTAGAAAATACCAGGTCCACATATTCGATTAACCAATATCTCCTAAAGACTATACAACTACTATCTTAAAGTCCGTTTCCCCTCACATATAATTAATTAATAATTATAATTTTATTATATATATTATATTATTATACTATTATTATAATATATATTAATATAATTAATTATTATTTAAATTATTTAATATATTATTATAATTATTGATTATATTAATTACATTTATATATTAATTATGTTATTAATTTATTTATAATTAATATTCATTATAATTATAAATATTAAATTATTTTTTGGTAACTATTTGGAATTGTTAAGATTAATCTAATTAATTTACTAGTTGTTTTTATAAATATATTGATTAAAAATTATAATATTTTTATTATAAAAATATTATATATCAGAAAATCGAGATTAAATAGTGTACCAATTATACCAAGGTGGCAGCAATAAATTAAATATATTGATTAGATTAAGAATATCTACTATATGTGTTAGATGGTATGTTCTATTTGATGGTACGACAAACAGCCATAAGGTAATAAATTACGACCCCCCATAATTTTTTAAGTAGGAACCACATCCCAAATCATATTGAATCTTTTATGCCTTTTTTATAATTATTTATTTTATGGTAAAGTAAACTCTCAGTGATGTGGACCATGGAGAGAAAGATGATAGACATCCATAACATACATATAAAGTCCTTATTATAAAAAACACCGGCAACTGATATAATTTATACGTTGAAAAACTTGGATTACTGGCAGTCTGATACAATATATAAGAAGAAATAAAGAATACCTAATATATTAAAGATTATTATTCAAACCTCCGACAGACCTATTAAATAGAGATTTTAAGCCATACCAAAACCCGACTTACATATTTGTCCCAAGCCCTAACCTATAATTCTTAGTCCACAATCGAGGCCATAAATTCCAAGTCCACTTGACGTTGAGAGTAATTTCCAGGAAAAGCAAGTAACTCCACTCATGAATATTTTATTTCAGTAATTAAAACAACTAATAAATTGTACGAAACACATTAATTATATCAATCAAACACCCAACTATTATTCTACACCTCCTCCTCCATCTTGTTTCCACCCCCCAAGTCAACACACCAAGTGAAATTCAAGCCATATCCAATTATGTTAGAAAGAACTACAGGAACTCTTTTAAATATATTATATATATTATACTGAGTAAATCAAAAATTTAACTGAAAAGGCTTACAGCAAGTTAATTATTAAATTATGTAACTCAAATGATTAATTATATGAGAAAGCGATGGTGAATTAAACTATAGGTGTTGGTGGTGATAGCAGCTTTGGGAATTTAATATTATGAGTAAAATTAATTAGCCTAGATCGATTAGCAAATCATATATTCTTTATATTGGGAAGACTTTATCCTGACAAATATAATAAGAGTAACAGTCATTATCTGAAATTAAATTGTTATCTCGCGAGTAGGTTGTGTGTAAAAAAGATGCAAAGATGCCTCCAGCGCTCTTTCTTAAGCTAGGAGTAGTCAAAAAATTCCTAGGTGTCTTGTCATGTGTACCGCATACCAGAACGCCCGCTTATCCCTAAATTCTCCTTATCGCCCGGCCACAAATTAGATAGTACGGTGCAGTGAGGGAATTAATTACGTCACACAAACGGCCACTTCTCCAACCCCACCTCCGATGCAATATATTTTTAAGATGACTAATTCAAGTGTTTGATGAAGCGTGGTTGGTAACTACTTACTAGTCAGTCAGGACCTTTCACTACAAACCGGGAAGGGGATAAAAAATTCACAAGTAATATATTACTTCTAAAAAAAATTAATTAATTCTAAGAAAATAGTGAAGAAAACAAATCGCTCCTCTCTAGAAAAAACGTACAACTTCTCAAAGGGTAAAGAATTTCATTTATATTATATCAATTAATAAAGTAATCCATTCAGGGATTGAGAATAATCATGCAGCCACGGTTCAGATGCAGTCACTAAAAAGATTTTATAGGATTATAACAATTATTCCACAGAGAATAATATGTCTTATTAGTAGAATAACAACATATTCCAATATCATTAAGACCTAATTCTTCTGGCTTCAGGACCTAATTAAAACAGATGATATCACACGCTATAAATATTTATTTATTAATTATTTTTTAAGATTATGAGGTGACGCTATGTGGTAAATGTAAACATGCAAGCTTGGCAAACACTATCCTAAAGAGACTCCATTCGTTCAACTATCATCATAAGTTTTAGAGTGACCTGTATCTAAAAAAAAAAATTTGTAAAATCAAAATTTCTCGATCGTTTTTACCCAACTCCATATATGCCTATTAAACTTCCTCAACTAACACGAGCCGATCGTCAACTATCTAAATTTTAAGATATACCTACACTATGACCATAAAATAATACCTAGGGCCCTATATCAAACTTCTCTTTCATAACAACTATGTTACCCAAATTATCACAACATTAAATATTTATACAGATAATTTAGTTATTATTACATTAATTATTTAGATTATATATATAATATTAATAATTATAACTATTATTAATATAATATATATATTAAATAGTAAATATTAGTAAGTAGCTTATATATAAATGGATACAATATATTAACAAGAAATAGGCTTCATTATAATACTTATATATAATAAATATAAGAGTATTAACATTAGATACTAATTCAACTAAAATCCATCTAATTCCAGAGAGAGAGAGAACAATTGAATTGGGAGGCAAAGAGTGATGGTTCGATCCGAAAAAAAATAAAATAAAAAAAAAAAAAAAAAAAATATAAAGTAATTAATATTAAAAAATAACAATAGTCTTAGTCTTATTCCGCCTCTCCCCCCAAGACTCCTTCTTGCGCCTTAGAAATTCTACCTGTAGAGTATTCCAACTCCACCCTTAGTTCTAGGAAGGGAAGGAGTGCTCTGTATATCCTCCAAAAGATAAAATTTTCTCTTTTATATAGTTATATTATTTACTATTCTTTATTATATATTTATATTTATTGGTATTCCATACACTCTTTAAAAGAGCTGAACAGACGGAAAGAAGAAAAAGAAAGAGAAAGAAAATAGGTAACCACGAAAACACACCTCGAAAGAATAGTCTGCACATCCTGAATTCTATAAGATGAATAATAATGGCATCGAGTCAATAATAAAAAGAACGGAAAGTCAACTGGATGTCATGAACAGAAAAAAGAAAGGAAAGAAAAAACAAAATACAAGACGCACCGTCTAAGCCCTGCGGTGTGGAAGAAAGTTATTTAAATCACCTTCGTAGCCAGATGACACTCAATTCCTCCTATTAAACGCAACTTAAAATAATTTTCCTTACTGATATTATTTAAAATATAAGATTCTCTTCCAGTGTAATTCTATCTCTCAAACCTATTTTGTTATTCATCATTTAAGTAAAAATATTGACATTGTACAAACCATCCAAAAAATCATAATCACCTCCTTCCCTAATAATTACATAAGACCTCATTCTTGATCATCATTTATTAAAATTCTTATTTAGCATTACTTAACTTAATTTCATTTAAACAATAATCAATCCCCTCCTGCCCATTATTACACTATTGATCAAGTCATTATTATTAAATGTTGCATACTTCTAAACATAATTCATTAATCAAACTTACCATGCCAGCCACACTCCTTCCACCGTTCCATGATCTATTTTATCAGATTTGCCAATTCATATGTTTCTTTTTTTTTAATTAATGTTATTTTGCATACTCTAAACAGTAAATCATAATCATTTTAAGCAAAGTATCTATCCATCCACACTCTTCCTAGTGACCTTTCAAATTTTAACTATAATTTTAACCCCAAACTTCATATCAATTATTTTTTTTGTAACTATAAATATATAAAACTCTCTATTTTTTTTTTGTTTATCTTTAAACACATTTTTTACACTATGAAACAGTTCTTTTATTTTATACTTAAATATTTTTTTTTCTATTCTTTACCATTGGGTTTTATAAAATCATAATAGAATCATAAATCATTAAATCATTAAATCAGAATGTCCATAAAGCGTGTCAGTAATTCAATAACAAAACAGTTATACTCGTAACATAGCATGGACTCAATATATTTTATAACATATGCCAAAATTTTTCTTTATTTTGTTTTTTTTTTTCCATTTACGTTTTCCTTTAACTAAAAAAATTAAATTTTTTCTTCTATTATTACAATTAGAGACATTTTTTAACTTTCTTATCATACCCCTGCAAACAGAAATCAGTAAATCAATTTTTTTTTTTTTTTTATAAACCCAAAATTACCCCCTAACCCACTCTATTATGATAACTGCGATATCTATCAATATTATTATTCTTCATCTTAGAAGTTGTTAATTATTATAAAATAAATTTCTTGTACTTTATTTTTGGTTTGTTTGTAATAATTCGGCGTTTATTTATGTCTGTGACACTAGTTGTTTGTGTGTGCAGTGTCTTATGAGTGTATAGCTTCTTGTTGTTTAAATATGCATTATGCATGTTTTTTTGTTTTTTTTTGTTCTTCTGTGTTATTGAAATATATCCAACCTTTCAAGGTTAAATGAAATAAATACTTCATATCCATAATCCATATCTCAAAATATAATCTTAAGATTTTAAATTTACAATCCAACTGCAAAACTAATAATTTAATATATCTCCACTCCTATTATTAGAGTCTTTTGTGATTAACAATACAAAAATTATGAATATTAACATGTTCCTTTCTAAGCAATCTCAATCTTTACTATTCACAACCTCACAAAATATTATATAATTATTATTTATTATTGATATTATTATTAATTATTATATTTATTAATTTTATAATTAATTTATTATATTATATTCATTCCACATACTAATCTCACAACTACCTATATAACTCTTCTATTCACTTTTTCCTCCCATTCAGTGTACGTAGTACTTTATCGTCTATTTTAAATTCTCTCTTACTCATTTCACTCTTTAACATTACGTTAACTCTTTTCCTTGGCCGAGAATTAACTCAAATCCACTCAATTGAACTTATTAGTCTCAATCCTCATCAATGATACACCGACATGTAACTTCTAATTAAATTCTCATTATACTTATATATATATATTTTCAGTACAAAGTAATATAATAAATTAATACTCTCTTCCCAATATTCGTTTGTACGCCTAATGTAAATAGTAGACTGTTTGTCCAATACTTTTTTTACTATCGATTAGATAGCTGTGATCTTTAGATCTATTGGCTGATGGTATTCTCAATAGTCTTTTTACACATGGCAATTTAACTCGAATGTTTCTGACTTTTGCTTCTGTTCCCCAATTAGGTCTCTTTTGATCACCGCAGTTTAAATGAGTCCTTTAATATAACTTATATTACTATCTCGTTCCCCATTTTGTACTAAATTATTAGAAAAATTATTCTTATATACTCACTTATTCTTATTATTATATTATTATGCATTTATTGATTTAATAATATTCGTTGGCTCAAGAAGTTAAAGAAATAAATCTATTATGTTATGCATACGTATTTTGTATGTGCTCATCAGTGTACACAAATTATCATTATGCACCACTGCAATTGAATTTCTAAATGATAAGATAGCAATGATTGTATACATAATAATTTTTATATTTTTGAGTTAAGAAAAAGTTGATATTGGTAATCCTTCTTTTGAGAATCTGAGTGAGGAAAAAGTTGATATTGGTAACCCTTCTTTTGGAGAACTGAATGGTACTATATCGTTCATACGAACTAAATTTGGTTATAAATATTTAGAGTTCGTTTATCTACCTACACACTAGCTGCACAACACCACTCTACCAGCACAGACACTATATCCACCATAGCCCTACACCACACCACCAGCACACAACACATCGACACACCAACATAATCTATTATATTAGACACTTTTAACTTATTAAAACAGGACGTCCTGTCATACAATGCGTGACCAACTTACTGGACACATTGACTCTGATGAGCTACTACAATAATCATAGCAATTTATCGCTATAAATCTCTTCCTCTAAAACACTAATCTCAACGATATTCCCTCGGAGTAGCTTTCTCTACTTATTTATGTTCATTATTTAACCGATATTTAAAGCATAACAATCTAGTATTTGCCGATGTGAATTATCTTATTTCTACGCGTACGTTATATCTACGTATTTACAGGATAATGCCTAAAAGCTTTTGAAGATGAGATTAGCTTTTCTGGAGATGTTTTATATTAGGTTCTCATTAATAGCATCTAAGACTTATGAGAATTCTTACTTTATCATCTCTCAATACAATCTCTTCTTACATTATTGTTCTCCTCTCTACTAACTCACTTCTTCAACTAAAATTCTTCTAATCTTCTCACTTCTACATTATCAATACAATTTCTGCATTCTTCACCAATACCTCCTCTTAAACAGTTAAATCAGTTCACTCATCCTACAAATCTCAATCCTCCCCATGCCACTCTCCTATCCTATCTTTCCCAGTTCGATTCCTATTACCTTTATGATCCTTTCACATATTGCGTACTTATGATCAAGTCTATTTATTAACATACATCTAACTTTTATGTTATGTCTAATATCATTTCGTACTTAAAATATCTTAGTATTCAACTTAAAAATCAACATACCTTAATCATTAAACGCAGTAAATCAGTAAATAAACCCTCTCAGCCCTCCTACCCTTCCATAATCTATCGTTTCATTCATTCATTCAATCAATCGTTTTTTTATTTAACACAAAAATTATTATTTTCTTAAATAACATTTAACTTATAATAATACTAATTATATACTAAAAAATCATACTCTCATACTCTTTAAATTAGTAAAGGCAAATTCATGTTAAATTCTAATAACTCCTTTCCCACCACCTCCCACCCTCATTACTATTACAGCACTATATCAAGTCATTATATTTATGTAGACATCAGACACACAAAACTATAATTTATGTTCTTAAACAATAACAAAGATAATTTCATATTTTATAACTAAAAATCATTACATACCTTAAACAAGTCATAAATGCAGAATTCAACCACCCACCCACCTTCCACCCTCTGTAAATCACTTAATTATTATTTATAACTATTATAATAATAAATATATTAATTATTCATTAATATTTAATTATTATAATTATAATATAAGGAATACAAACCTAACAATCTTACACACAAAATCTGTATTTATTAATTAAAGTCTTATAACTACATAAGTAGCTAAATCGATCAATTTACTATCCTAATCCACTACTCAAGGCATAATTTAAAAATTTAATTCCATTTACATTTAGGATAATGTATATATATATAAACTAAATACATAAAATTTATTCTGCAACCGGTTTAGCCTATTCATTGTACATCATTATACAAAGGGTAACTAACATAGGAAGTTTACAACTTACCAGAATGGTAACTAGCAATCTCAAAATCTTTACTATAGCATACCGTTACCAAAATACTTATTATTATTTTTTATTAGTATCATATTATTATTATTATTATATAATTATTATTAATATTATAATTATTAAATATTATTATATTATTATTATTATTATCTTTAATTATATTATATTCAAGATGCATATGATCCACAAACACAATAACTCGTGCTACCACTTCTCCTTGTTAAGTTGGAAAACTTCTAATTTATCTTTGTAATCATTCTCTATTACATTATGCTATTTTTGAGATAAACCTTTTTTTTATTATTATTGCTAGAAGTTTCATTTCGTCAATGTCATATCTGACTTATTAATGTACAATCTTGTACATTTGTAAAAAGTTTAATAATAAGATTGTTCATCAGATTTATGCTACTTACTTTTAGGTAATAACTTTATTAATAATTACATATATTATTATTGAATATATTTATTGTGGTTTTTATTTATATATATATATAATATATATATAATAATATTGATGATAAAAAAAAAATTATATCAGTTTTGATAGAGTACCGGCTATATTCTGCAGTACATAAATATATAAAAAGAAGTATACCATAAATTTTATAGAAATTTTATATCATATACCTTATCTTTATGAAGTTTTTGTTTTTGATCTAACGATTATCTTGATTACTTTCTTTAAGTTATGTAAACGAATTGTCCAATTTTTAATGGTTATGAACATAAATTGGAATAGAATTTTAGTTTAAAGACAGACACAATATTTGTCTAAATGAACCCAATACAAGAATAAATGAAAATTTTATTTGTAATTGATACAAATTGCAATTGATCAATAATCAATAGATCATATATTCTCAGTCATGAACTTAGTTACACTTCAAGTCGTTATTGACACTTATTTACTGTGTTGTTCCTGGTTATTAAGTTAAAAATCAATTTTTTTAATTTATAAACAGAAAATTTTAAATATAATTTTATTTTAAAACCAAGAAATTCTTTATGGCCTAAACACAAAAAACATTATAATTAAAATTTTTGTTTTTTATGTTATACATAAAAATGAGTATGAACAATATATTCAATATATCAATAGTATCATTTAATTTAGTAGTGAGGGTGCATTTATTTACTGATTTACTGCTTCTCCACTCTTAAAAATGCAGAATTTTTAAGTTATAAACGCATAAAATTAAGATATAAATTTATTAAAACAAAAATTTTAAATAAACACAAATACAAAAATATAATACAAATTTTTTTGTTATTTCTGCACAGTCAAGATAAATAGATCAAATAGATCAATATATCACAATTGGACAGGAGGGATGTAATGAATGTCTTGAGCCATTTTTATTTACTTATACTTATTATCTTATTTATTAAACTGACAAATATTTTTAATGTATAGACAAAAATAAATATTATTTTAGTCTTTAATATTTTGATAGAATTAATATTAACACAATAGACAACAAATAAATAAAATTTTTCAAAAATATAATATATTAAATAAATAGAAGACTAAAAATCAATAAAAATACTAAATAACTAAATAAACTTCACTAGTCTGGCAAGCTAATCTCAGAGTCTTTAACAAATATAATTTAATAATAATGAACTAAATAAAATACATACAAATTAAATGTTAATTTATACATTTAAAAATTGTAACATGTTTAAACGAGTTTATGAAAATGTAACACATCTTCTTTACATCATATGAAATGATCATCCATTTTCGCATATAATAGAAAATCATTTTTAAAGTCGAAAGCTTAGAAATTAAAATGTTCAGCCATTGTTTTTTTTTGTTTTTTTTGTTTTTGTATTTGTTGTCCAGAAAAATCAAACTCCAACATATGATAGGTTGAATAAATAAGTATATAAATAAATAATAATAATAAATAATAATGATAAAAATAATGAAAATATGCACCTTAATATGAAATATATTATAAGTTAAAATGAATGTTTAATAAATTATAGTAATTAAATACTTATATAGACAGCTAAAATTGATTTAGATTTCTTTAAATGATAAAAAAATATGTTTTAGTAATACAGAGGAAAATTTAAAAAGTATAATCTATTTACCGAATTTCTCCTGTGTCACAAAAGATATTTTGAACAAAATATAATATTTAAAAAAAAATCATGCTCTTACCACTAAAACTTTTGGCAAAATTTTCTAACAAATTAATAAATCCTTTACCCTTCTCATTTTTTCAAAAAAGATATTTGGAATTTGTTGGTAATAAAATTCTCATTTACCTTTCTCATCTTTCAATGATATTGTGTTGTCAATCTAAATTGAAATCATCCTCATTTACCCTCCTCATTCTCCTCCGTGTCAAAAATTATTACAGATTAATTTAGTCCATTTCTTCGGTAACTTTTTCATTTTTGGCTCTGGGCCCTAATGCACTTACAAATCTACAGGTTTCTCTGTCATCTTTACCCTCCTGATCGGTTTAACAAGGAATTTTACCGTATTTTAGTGCCTTTTAGATTGATCCAATTCTTCACCCTCTACCTCACACAGGTTCTATTTGTGTGTGCACCTGTACGACCAATAGTGGTCTCCGCATCGCGTATGGGATCTTAATTCGTGATCTATTATCATAATCTCATCATAATAATCTTCTAATACATAATATATAATCTCCTATCATGTCATAATATATATTACATAATAAGTAATCAATATAATAATTCATAAATTTTGGAGTGTTTGGTGTATAAAAATGGATGCTCATCCGGACTTCTGCCTGGGGGTAAGGTTTGAAACCCTTTCCTAATCTCTTAGGTGTCTTACTCCTCCTCTTGTTAATTCTGCACGCTGTATGTCAGTTTAGGCTCCTACTGCATGAGGAATATTCAGTTTTTGTTCTAGTTCAATATTCTACATGTACGTTAATTCTCGTATCTCAACATCTTAACATTAAGATTTGAGATATTGAAAAATTGTGTCTGGTTATTCTTTCCATTTCTTCAACTTTTGGAACGTTTGATTATCTAGTTAACCGATCATCTCAATGCCATAATCTGCACCCAAAGCAACGTACACAACAACACAACTAACTCAACAGACAACTCTCAACAATGCTAACAATACTACTCGCAAGCCATGTTTCAATCCCAACACAACATTCAACAACTGGCAACAAATCTGCTCACACAGACAAATACCGGCGAACATTTCAAATCAACCCAACTAACCTCATGACATGAATTTCTATATTTTTATTTCAAATTCTCAAAAAATCTTCATTAACATGAATCCAATTAGTACTTTCAATAGATCTTCCTCATGGAGTGGTCACTACTGGTCTCAGGAATTACAATTCGGGTCTGGGTTTGTATTTTTAACCTGATCTTTATCTCTCCTGGCTGTCTCTCTTCTCTACTTCGAACATCCTCGTTTTTCTTTAGGGTTTATGACAATCAATTTCGGCAAAAGCTTTAAGTTCATTAATCATATCTCTAAATCATCAGTACAAATTTATTGTTAGTAAAATATAATAAAATGGACGACTCGAAGAAAACAAACAAAAATAAATAAATCTAGTTTTTGCCGATCGGAAATTCATTGCTCTGATGCAGTCGTCAAAAAATTCCATTCACTTTGAATCAATTAGACTCACTAATAGATTCTTTACAAGATCTCTCGAGTAAATCTCAAAGATCTCTATCCGAGGAAGTGCTATCAGTCCTCATGTTTTCTCTTGCTGATTTAATCACCTTGATCTTTAACTTTCTCCGATTTTCATCCTCTCGTGCCCCTCTTTAACTTCTTCTCGTCATCTTCTTTTTTCATACATCCTGTCGATGCTTTACCGCTGCGATTTCCCGTTCTGCCCCTTTTATTGATTCCACTTGACTAACTGATGTACTTGCTTTCTGAACCTGATGTTACTGTATCTAACTGTTTTAGGGTATGTAAAAAGGCAAAAAAAAGATTTAAGGTTATAACCCCATTAAACAATTCCGAAAATAAATTTCTTAGTTAAACCAAATGTTAAAGAAAACAAACAAAATATAACCATCAAAATCTTGTTTATGTTTCTTATTCAAAATATGAATATTAATCAAAAATATAACTCAATTTAGACTTCAATAGATCAAATAGAATTCATTGGATATAAGGTAGTAGGAGTGCGTGCTTGCGATGATATAGTTCTTTGGATTTCTACCTGATTTTCACTGTTTACTTCTGCTTCTTAGAGTTCTGCAAATACATCTATCTACTAAATTTCTCTAACAATTTACAAAAATATGACCTTCTGGATATCAAATTATAAATTTGCAAGCTATGACTCATGTCAAATCAGGGTCTAGTCGAGTCTGATCGTGTTGGCTGGATTTGCGTTCAGTTCTGATTTTCACTTATTTTTACGTCCTGCTTTAAAGAGTATCTTGCTGCAATATCTACCATAAATCACATTTTTCAGTATCTTTCAATAAAATTATTGACTTGAATCCCCTAAATTATCGATCCAATTAGTACTCAAGTTCTCATTGCATCCTACTTCGGTAAGGACTCGAGTGCATGGTGCAAGCTTTTGATTTTATCTTGACCTATACTGAATTTTACTCCGCTTATGACGTATTGCCGCAAACATAACAATCTTTTAATTCACTGAAAGAATTGAAGTTGAATCGAATAAATGCAACTTAGATCATTTCTCCCTCTCCTCTCGGAAGGGGCCATCGGAGGCGGGTCAGGGGGGCAGTTGTGAATTTTAACCTGTGACTTTTACCTCGATATCAGCTTTCTATGCCTTTAAGTGTTAATCTAATTACAATTGCCAAAAAATTAAAACTGCAATAAACATAAAAGCATAAAAAATTTTAAAAAAAAAAAGAAAAAGAAATAAAATTTACAATAGTAATGATAAAACTTATCAAAACTTATAAAAATAAAAATAGCAAACAATATATTTTAGTTGTAACGTTTATAGAAAGAAAACGAAGTTCTGAAAATAGCATTAATCTGAGACTAAACGTATCATGTTTAACTAACTCGAGCACCCGCACCGTCTCTCGCACCTGGTGCCTGTACCCACCCTGTCCCTGTCTGTCTTTCTCTTCCTTCTCTTTTCTCCATCCTTCCTCCTCTTCTCTTTATACCTTCGTCATTTCCTTCCTTCTTCTCTACTCTTATGCACTTCTCCGGCATTTTCATAATTCCCTTATTTATTCAAATGGTTACCTCCTTCCACGGTGGGTTCCAAAACTATCACATTCTCCTCCTTTTCACATTCCTTCTCCTTCTTCATATTTTCCTCCTTCACATTTCTCATCTTCTCCTTTCTCATTCTCTTCCCTTCCTCATTCTCTCCCTCCTTCTGTCCCTCCCTCCTCCTTCTTTCTCTTACGCACTCCGGTGCCATTTCATCCTTCTAAGAAAATTCCTATCTGGAAGGAACAAGCACACCCCTTCTTCCAAGGGGTGCACTCCGTCCGGAACCTTCCGGGGGGATCCAGCAGACGGAGCCTGCGACTGCTGCAGATCTCAGCCAAGCCAGGCCAAGCCGGAATATAGAAATACCTTCTTCACTTGCAAACAATTCGTGTTTATTTGATTTATTTATTTATTCAAATATAAATATATTTGATCCTTTGAACAAGTTTTTTTTTTTTTTTTTCTTTTTTGCTTTTCTTTTTTTGTTTGGTTTTTTTCGTTCCTGCTTTTTTTTCCCCCCCCTTTTTTTCTGCAGGATTCTTCCGTTCTGTGGGAGCATGCCATGTTTCCATGTGCCGGAAGGTCATTTTCCCAGTTTTTCCATGTTCCTGAATCCCTTCGCCAGGGATTCCCGCTTCCAAGGATTTTCCCAGCACCCTGAATACCTAGTACTTCTCTAACTACTAATAATATAAATTTTATATAGACTAACTTATATATATATATAGATCTAGTTATATCTCAGATATATATATTTCATAATAGTAATATATATATATAATTTGACTATATACTCATTTTATCTAGTATATATATAATAAGACTTATATTAATGAATATATAAATTCCTAATCTGTACAATATATCTACTTTTAAAGTTGATTATATATCATTTATTATATATTCATATTTATTCATAATAATTAACTATTATAACTTTTATCATATCTATAATATATATATTATTAATATTATATATGAGATTATGAAAAATTTAAACATAAATCTTTTTAACAAATATAAAATTTTAAATTGAAAGAACTAAAAAATTTTGAAAACGATATATATGTACTTATATATATTATATATATATAGTTCAATATATTAGTTATCACTTATATATATGACGTGTACTTGATAGAGTATATAACTATGGTATATATCTATTATTTCATCTAAATCTATATTTATAGTATTATAATATTATATATATATCTATAATATATATATATAATATATAATATATATATCATATTATCTATATATATTTATATATAGTTATCATTCTCTATACCATCTAGTCTAAGTATATAATATATCTATATAATATATAATTACTTATATATTTCTTATCCTATCACTAAATATATAGATATACTTAATTACTGGTTATATATATAATATCAATTATATATAATATATAAATATATATATATTACTAATAATTAATATATATCATACTGTTCGCAGAAACAAAATCCTAACCGTATAAGTATACAATTACTAATTATTATAATACATATATATTACTAATCATAATTATATATATAACTATATGAAATATCATTCATATATATATATATATATTCTATCGTAGTATATATAGTAAGTATATTATACAGTATAATATTATATTATATACTCTCTATATCTATACTATATATATAATATTATATATTATTATTATATATTACTTATAATAAATATAATATATATACTAGATTATATATATTATATATATACTTTATATAATAGATGATATAATATATATACTATATAGATTCATATAATATAATTACGATATATTATATATAAATCAAACTCTATATATATATATATTATGAAAAAATACATATTTAAATAGATATATAATGAGTATATATATATTTACTATATAATAAATATATTTCTATTTATAATATATATAGATATACTATATATATATTTATATATATATTAGTATATTATATATATATATACGTCTTATATATCTATACTATATATTATAGCATTAATTGTTATTATATATAATTAATATATATCTAAATATCTAGATAATAATATAATAGTATTACTTATATATATATATCTTATTATATTATAAGTACAATTTATAATTAATTATAATAGATACATCACATTCATAATATATCATTATGATTATATAATTATATATTATATATACTAATTATAAATAATAATATATACTATATCTAATATAATATATAATATCAAATAACTTATATTCTTAAATCGATAATTATATATTATATCTCAATAATTATAGATATCTAGTACGCAGATGTTCATATTATCTACTCATAATATGTACCTTTAATATTATAATGTATTATATATAAATGATATATAACTCTATATAATATAATTATTATAACTATCTATATATATATATATTAATATATATAGTATAGTATATATTTTATAATTACATATTAATATACATAGTAATAATATATATATATATATATATATATATATATATTGAAAATTAAGCTAGTGACACTAGGTAATTGAAATGAAACTGAGAACTATTTGTTCTTGATAAGAGTTAGGTGAAAAAATGAAAAGAAATACGAAATAAGTGTAATAAGTTCATTGTTAATTTTTGATTCAAAATTGCAATTGGCATTCCCATTCCAAATAAAGGCTATTTAAAATGAAAAAAAAATGTTAACCGCAAAGTATGAGCTCGCTCAATTAAACCGGGTACAAAATAAGCTTATAAAAAAAAACTACTAAAGCAGTTTTTCATTTTGTCATTTCTGCTTACAAAGCGGTAAGAAATACTTAAACAGTTTTTAGCGCCTAATTTCGTGTATGAAATGGAACACTACGGCTTAAGCTGTTTAATCTTGTTTACAAACAATTAGAACCAGCTGTTGTGAAGAAGACCGGTGATTTGGAATAAGCAGAAATAAAATAAAAATAACTTAGTTTATATTAGGGTTGGAAAAAAACCATGTTTAAAAAAAAAAAAAAAAACATTGGTTTTTTAAATAAACCAAATAAACTAATGGTTTTTTAGTTTTTTGGGGGGTTTTTATGCTATTTTGATGGTTTTAATGTGGTTTTTATTTGTTTTAATAGATTTTAAGGGCAAAAATCACGACTGTAAACTGTTATACACATGTGCTAACACATATTTTAAAATTCCTTAATAAATTTCTTTAGATTCTTAAATTTCAAATTTTCTTGATGAACTGTAAACTGCGTATGAAAAAATTATTATTATTTTTTGAGTTTTACATAAACTCATAGAGTAAAAAATAAGAGGGTAATAATATATAAACTCTATATGAAAAAAAGGTTATACTTTTTTTATTTTCAAAAAAAAAAAAAAAAAAAAAAACGCATAAAGAAAAGTTTATTCAAATTAACCTATAATGATATACTAATGAATTCTTATTTACCTTTATATTTGAATACTAGGAATATATATATATATATATATATATATATATATATATAATATATATATATATATATATATATATATAATATTATATCTATATATTATATATATATTATATATATATATAGAAGAGAGAGAGAGAGAGAGAGAGAGAGAGAGATCATCATCATAATGATAGTAAACTGAAATTATCAATAAGAATTTTATACAAAAAACTAATTCCCTTCTTTAGCTGTTCCCAACCATTTCTAATGTTGCTGGTGCCAACAAGTTCCAAAAGTTGGGAAAATACCCTTTCAACATATAGCAGTTGGATGAAGTTGCTGACATATGCTTATTATGTTATTGATGATGACCTTTCTCATTCTTAATTTTTTCTTTGAGAGATCTGTACCCAAGATGAAGGGAGTCACCCGCTGACAACAGAGGACTCATCAAAATAAGGTGAGAGCTGTGTGAGTGTGAGAAGTGAGTGAGAATGGGGTGCGTCTAATTTTATTCCTAAATTCGGGCGAGCGTGCTGTGGAGTACTCAGTCGCTGGAAGTACTGTGGTTGATATCGTGTGTGTGTGTAGATAGAGTGAGTATGTGCTGCGTAGAGTAATTGTGAGCGTGGGTGTTTGTTACTGCCTGATTTGATACCTCCTTTTACTTTGTTTTAAACTTGTCTGGGTGGTGGAGTGTGGATGGGAAGTGGTGCGTGAGCGCGTGCGGGAGTACATATTTTTGCCAAAATATATAACATCATTCACTTAGTTTAACGTCATTTGTGCGGCTGTCTAACGGTTGTAGGCTGGTCGCAGCGATCGAGGCTCCACAGAAATGAGTTTAGTATAATAGTTGAAATGTGGCATCGATGGGTAGAAAATGAAGA
>JABUQX010044049.1:40000-50000 GCA_015478945.1 Trachelipus rathkii
CGGTAATTTCTGAAGGCAGCGCCCCCATGTGGCGAATAGCACGAGAAAAACGGTTAAATCAACGTTCTTTAGGTTTAGTTGAAGGGAAAGAATATTGATTGTACGCTTTCATACCAGAGAGAATCATCTCGGTTTATGCTCTCTGCATACTCCAAGGGACCCCTCCCACCGAAGGGACCAAGGGACCCCTCCCACCGAAGGGACCAAGGAACACCTCCCACCGAAGCAGTAGTCATTCCATGAGGAGTCAAAGAAATACGGCAACAAGTCCGACTAGTTTGCTGCACCGAAGTGCCAAAAACGTTTCCTCGTCGTATGCGGGGGGGGGGTCTTTCCTGCGGAAGCTTGTAAAAATAGAACAGAATATAGATATAAGAAGTTGTTTGGAGGAACTCAGGGGAAAGAGTTTAACAGATTAAGGAGAAGGATTGGAGATTAAGAAAGGTCTGTAATGTTGGATTCAACTCCAACACGATCAACTGCTAGAAATCATTCTAGATAGAAATGCTGTACTCAAATTCCCCAGCTGTATCTTGAGAATTAGAGGAAAGGCATTGACGGTGGTGAACGTTGAAATCAACAACAATGATGATTTCAGTAAAAGGTGAAAAGGAGAGAATGTGTTCTAATTTGGAGGTGGAGTATCCGAAATATTTAGGATAGTCAGTTGAGTTAGAAGACAGATATACAGATAAGATGAATTTAGTAGTAGATATACGGGATAGCTTGAGTCATGGAGAAGACAATTCGGAAAACTCTAAATCAGAGACATGAGAACAAACAATATTATTGCGCACATATGCATAACAACAGTCTTTGACTGAACATTGAGGAGAGAGTCAATAAGAAAAAATAGAATAGAGTTTAATGTCAGAAAGCACAAAGACCTGAGTTTTGGTTAAGAATAAGAGATGAGGTTTAGCGGAGGAGAGGTGATGTTCAACAAAGTGAAAATTAGTGTAAAGTCCGCGAAGGTTTCAGAAATTAATGAAGAAGAAGACAGTACATCAAAACAGGCCGGCAATTCCTTGGCGGCACCAACTCCACCACCGGAGGCCGTCAACTCCCAAGTGGGGGAGGGGCGGAGGAGGACCTATTTTTGGAAACCGCCCCCTTCCCTCTTGGCTTCTCCGGAGTTTATCGCGCGGTTACCATCTTTTATTTTTTTATTTTATAAGGAAAATGTCTGTAATAGTGATTTATGGTGTGTGATAATGGAGATCCTACTCCAGTGTAATAAGAATGTGGATATGAGCGCGAGGTGGGGAGGGAGTAGGGGGGAAAACCATTGGGCACTGGAGTAGCTTGTGATGTACCCTAACACTTCATATTTACCCAATTGCGGTAATCTTATTTCTTCGAATGTGCTAGGTCGTCGTCCTGCTCATCCGATCAGTATATATATATATATATATAATATATATATTATATATAATATATATATATTATATATCATATGATATAACATTATTATATTATATATATAATAAAATTTCTATATATATATATTATATATATATAATATATTTATAAAACATATAAAATATATAATCGAGAGTTTATATATATATATGTTATATATATATACTATATATATATATATTATATATACTATATATAGTATATATATATTATATAGTTATAGTATAGTATATATATATATATATATATATATATATATATATATATATATATATATTGTATTGCACCCAAAAAAAAATTTTTTTTTTATGTGAATGTCAATTTAAGAGTATTTTCCAATCATAATTGATATGTTACGGCCTAGGTTCTTAACCTGGGCTGTTTGCTTCATTAAACTGAGGGAGGCGGGAGTTAACAAAATAAAATTAAATTATTATCTTCAATAGCAATTCTATTATACACGACAGTGCTGTTAATATTTAATATTTATTTTTACTTTATTTATATTTTATTTAATATTTATTTTTTGCTGTTAATAAAACGAAAGAGAAAAATTGAATTCATTACATGTTGAAAAAGATTATGTTGAAAGTAATGCACATCAATGCTATCGATAAAAATCTTGGTGGTCAGTAAAGGAGGAGACTTGCGACTTCGCTTCACTAACATTAAATCTTATAGAAAATTTCGCAATATCTCATCAAGCACAAGGTAGTCATTAAGTCACAATTAAGGTAAATTAACAATTTTGGTTATTATTCATTTTTACTACGTAATTTTTAAATTTTTTATATTCTGCATTTTATTTGTAAAATTATTTTATCATCTATGTGTAATAAAATTTAGTCATATTTCCTGCCTCTCCCAAATGAAGGGGAGGGGGGGGGGCATTGGGCAATACAAGTAATTGAAGAAAATGGAAACTAAACAAGGAAAGGTTGAGAACCTCTGTGTTACGGGAACAATATTTAAAAAAAACCGTGATCGTTTTTTTTTTTATAGCAAAATTTTCCTGAAAAACCCATCCATAGTTTTGTTATAAAGAAAAATTGCTATTGTAATTTTTATGTTCGTCCGATAAATATGACCATTATTTTTTTATTCCCGTTCCCAGAGGTTGAACGGTTCGGTACTCAAAAAATGCCCTGAATTGAAAAAAAATAAATAAATTATGTAACTCGCCCAAATATAAATTGTCTGAAAATTTTAAAATGATTAGATGAACAAAAAAAATAATTATCACAATTATTATTTTTAGCTGATAACAAATTTTGTGGATTTTTTTTTTTTCAGGAAAATATTGTTTAAAAAAAAAAAAAATTTCGCGAGAGAGTTTTATTTTATTGCGGTTATAGTAGCGCAGAGGGGCTTCACCTCCGATTTTTATAAAAATCACAGGATATACTCGAAAAAAAATAATAATAATAATGAAGAGTTAAAAAAAACAAACGTGGCGGTCCCTTTAGGAAAGAAAGTTACAGCCTCTCAAAGTTATTAAAACTCCCATAGACTTTTCATTTATGATCCATCCTGGTTAGGTCTCATTTTAGGCCCTCTAGTTGCAGGGTTATGATATTTTGTTAGGTATACACAGAGAAAATTTATGTATACTTAACAAATCTTATAACCTGAACTAGGATGGCCCTAAAACGAGCACGAGGCCCGCTAATTTTTTTTTATTAGAAAGCCTTTGGGAAAATTTTTAACTTTGAGAGGCTGTAGCTTTTTTTCCTAAAAACTTAAATCATTTTGGTTTTATATGCTTCATTATTATTTTTTATTGTATATCCTGTGATTTTTTTTTAAAAAAAAAAAAGAAATTTTTTAAATAAGAAAATCCTATGGGAGGTTTAACAACTTTGAGGGGCTGTAATATTTTTTCCTAAAGAGACCGCCACGTTTGGTTTTTTTATTCTTCATTATTATTTTTTTAGAGTATATTCTGTGATTTTTATAAAAATCGGGGGTGAAGCCTCTCTGCGCTACTAATACCTTTATTGCTTTTGGAACATATCAATCTAAAACTTTTACTTAGAGAATTTGTAAAATATCTGTCCAAGGAAAAAAGCTTTAAATCGACGTTTTAGAACTTGACGGTAATACATTTTATCTTTTGTTTGATGTAAATCGGATGAAAGTTTAGAAAATTGCTTGCAAATTTAAGTTTTGAGGATTCTGATGCCAAATTCCCAGACAACATTGGACCATTCCCAAAAAAGGTTGGTTCTCAGGTTATTCCGCTACAAGTTATTAGCATTTAAAAAAAAAATTTAAACGTTTATAACCAAAAAAAAAATAAAAAATAAAATAAGCTGTTTTGTTTCAACATTATATAAGTAGCAGCATTTTTTTTCTGGAACCTTCGCTCCATGAGTCGGATTCGTTAACTTATACGCTATTATAGCTTTTTAAATGATTCTCTGTATTCTCTTCTTGAGAACCTCATTTTTTCTTACTTTTAGAGACGTGCTGTTATTTTATCGGCAAATAGTTCTTTAATAATAATAATAATAATAATAATAATAATAATAATAATAATAATAATAATAATAATAATAATAATAATAATAATAATAATAATAATAATAATAATAATAATAATAATAATAATAATAATAATAAATATGAAAAGATATTTTTTTTTACCTTGTGTGGTGAAAGGACTTCGGGTTCCCCTGCACAATTCATGTTATCTGAATACTCCATCACTAATTTTAATAATGGTTTTCTTGCTTTCTTTGTATAAGGTTTAATATTTCTTTTAGATGGGGTTTGAAGCGATTCTTCTGATTCACTAGGTAATCGGACTGCGGTAAAAACTCTCTTTTTACTTGATCTGTGCTGACTTCTTTGGCGTTTATGTCCGGATGGTCGATGTTCTCTTTCGGTTGGTTGTGGTTCTACAGGTTCTACAGAGTTTATGAGTTCAGTAGTTGTATTTTGACTGGGCTTGGTATGTGGCTGTTGATAACAATCAGTTTCTATATACGGTGAACTTAACGCCATTAATGGTTCTGGACTAGATTCGTTTACACGAGTTAATTCTTGATTGTAACTTGTTGTGTTTTCTGGTAATAAATCGAAGGGTTCTTCTTCTACAATATTATTTAATATATTTTCTAAATATGAACTTATATTTTCTTTGTCTCGAATTTGATCAAAGAAAGGATTATTGGAATTATTTTTTTCTAATTCGGTTTCTTTTTTGATATCAGATTCTTCAGAAATTTCTTTAAAATATTGTAGAATTACTGGAGGAAATCTTACAAGAACGTCACTATAATCCGAATATGATACTAATGATAATTTTTCTGATATTACTGGGATAAACTCAAAATTATCGTCACACTGCTGTCCTAAGTAACTAATTTCGTGAGCTTTATAATATAATATATTTGTATTCGAAATATTATTTAGAATTTGATTTTCTTTATTTAGAATTTGATTTTCTGAAGGTGATAAATTTTTGTCTACTTCTAATTCGAATGTTTCTTCTGTGTCAGTGTCACCACTACTACCCCGAACTAATACTTTAAATTTTCTTCTAGGTTTTTTAGCTAAAGGTTTATCACTATTTTCTGATGATTCGGATATATCCGAACTTGAAGATAAATTCTGGTCAACGTTAATAGGAATAATATCAGAATTTGTATTATTTAAAACTTTCTTTAACTCTATATCTTGCTCCGCAATCAAGCAATCTACCAAGGATATGTTATTATTATCATCCGATTCTACTTCTGGTAAGTCTTTTAACCAATCATCCCTATTTAATTCTTCAAATGAATTTTGTCTGCTGTTATTGCTTTCAACATCTAAATTTCCTTTTGTTTTTAAATATAAATTGCATAACAAAGTTTCGGATTCGTCTGAACTATTACCAGAGTCCGATTCCTCGTCGTAAAAATCCGATAGAACTGGACCGAATTTTGCGTTTATAATGGAATTAATAATATGAGCAGGAAGGATCGACGAACCTAAAACGGGTTCTTGGTATGGTGAAGTATTTTTGTTCTTCAAAATAGACTTTAGTTTGTAATCAAAGTCCAAAGGGGGAGGAGCGTATTTTTTGAGAGGTTCTTTCGGCCAAATTTTCTTATGACGTGATTTGGGAATTTGATTGTCGTCCGAACTATCCGACGAATCGGATTCGGATTCGGAATCTGATTCCGGAACGTCAAAAGTGACTTTCCGTTTAACTTTTGTCGAACCTTTTGTCACTGAAAAGAAAATAGAAAATGTTAAGCTAAGTATGAACATTTACTTAATAATAATATAATAATAATAATAATAATAATAATAATAATAATAATAATAATAATAATAATAATAATAATAATAATAACATTAAATAATTTCTGTTAGGAAAAGTTTATATATTATATATATTATAATATATATATATTATATAGATATATATATAAATAATATAAATATTATTAAATAAATAATAAAAAATATATATATATAATGATATATATATATATATATAGTATATATTTTTATTATAATTGTACTAATCTATAATTTATACTGTTTATGAATATATTATAAAATAATAGTATAATTATAACTAGGATTGAATTATGTATAATTAATAATATTAGAGGTGATTACACAATATTATTCGTCACATCTTGAAGGATTCACTCGACAAAAATTTATAATGATTGTGTGACCAGAATTAGTTTGAGAAAAAGAAAAAGATCTTATATATAGAGACTATATTTATAGAAAAGTAATATAGTCCTATATAGAGTATGATAGAAAAAAAAACCGTATCCCAAAGCATATTACAGCGTTCGTTTCATTGCTGAGAGTTTTTAGAATTAGAATCAACGTTGTAGAGCACAAGATCATGCCCTATATCGATAAAATTTAGCGTTTAGTGTAAGTATTTCAATGATCGATGTTCCGATGAGGCAAGCGCGTGCTATGATACAAGAATTATTATACTCAATTAAATTACCTTAGTATTTAGCTACGTCATGACAAGCGCACACTTGTTATACAGCACATTGCTTAATTAGCTCTTAAAGCTGTAAATTGCAGCTATTAATTAATTTAATTAAATAATATTTTATAACTTTTACGAAACGACATTGAGCTAACATATCGTTGACCAGGCCAATTTAAATACACATCTATTCTCCAAATCAAAAATTCTAGTAAGTTATGCCGAGCATCTATAACGAATGGAGACTAGGGAAGAATACAATATTAAAATTATAATTATAAACATTGTGTGAAAAATGAGACTATTTATTTTTTATTTTGTTTTATAATCTAAATAATTAAAAAGCTTTTCTTTATATTGGCCAATCATTACATTTGTGGTGACTCCAGAGTGACGAATATTGAACACCCTAATCATTTAATTAATCAACTGTTAATTAATATTTTAAATAATAAACAAATTAATGCAAATAAAAATTATATAAAAATATGAAATCGCTCTTTCGAAGCTCAAACGAAAATCAGAAAAATGCCAATTCTACGAAGACCAACTCACCCACCAAGAATTAGAATTCACCTTCCACCAGAACAAAGGATCTCAGAACTGGTGAGAGAGAACTCCAAAAGAAGGAAAAATAAGAACAAAGAACTGAGATATGAAATTAATTATTCCATATACCAGACTTCACAGAAGAAACGAGGATAAATAATAATAATAATAATAATAATAATAATAATAATAATAATAATAATAATAATAATAATAATAATAATAATAATAATAATGCAGAAAAATAGTTTATACAATTTCTGAAGAAAAACCCTCGTACACACTGCTAAATCCACGGAAAAGGGGAATTTAAGAAAAGATTAGGCAATTATAGCAAACCCTCTAGAAAAGAGGAAGTAATTTTCCAAGAATCCTGAAAATAAAAAAAAACAAATTTTTAAAAAAAAGGCATTAGTGAAAATTTTCTTTGAAACATCCTATCACATACTTGCTGAAAGAAATAAAAACAAGAAAAAAAGAGAGGGAGGGTTTATTGAAGAGTCATTTGGGTATATTTAAAAATTATGAAGTAACTCTGATTATGATTTTAAAGTTTTTGAAGTAACTCATTATGATTTCAAAATTTTAATGTGACAATTGTAAATTTGTACCCTCGTATTGGTCTAAGAATGAAAGCTTTTTCTGATTTTCTTCTTTTCTGTAAAAGTGATTGTAAGAATTTAATAGAAAATCCTCTATCATAATATTAATTATCAATTTATTTAAGTTTTTGTTGCTTCCGGGATCACCACTTGAAATGAGGAAAATTATTAATGTATATTAATAAAAATTATTGCATATTATTAATATTATAGTATTTTATAAATAATCTGTCAGTTTGTGTAAAATAACCAGCAAATTTATTGTTCAGCATTCGGTTGATTGGCTTTGAGCTTTTAGAATTATCATATAATCAACAACATTGAAAATCGGCCAGGAGTTAAAGCTGAAAGAAAGAGTCAAAGGAAACTGGTGAAGATATTGATCTACAGTATATTCTGTTAGATCTTAAAGTTGATTAAATAATATTTTATAACGTGTACTAAACTGACATCGAGAATAATAAAAATAAATTATTAAAAATAAGATACATTGTGAAGAATAAATTATTCAAATGATATTGCAAAACATTTTGAGAAATGAAACGATTTATTTGTACTCTTGTTAAATAAAATAGGAAAATAAAGAGCTTGCCAATATATTATAATATATACGGTATATACTAATATATATATATATATATTATATATATATATATATATATATATATATATAATACAAATATAGTGTATAATATAATATATATATATATATATATATATATATATATATATATATATATATATATATGGGAAATGAATGTTTTATTTAATTCATTTTACTTTTATTTTTATTTTATTATTTATTTAAGAAATAAAAATTTTAAGGATTGCGGTTATGAATGTTGTATACCAAAGAAAAAGTTTAAGTGTCTAAGTAGTAGGCTATATAGTATATATATTGATAGTATAGTTAAAGTATAATATATATATATATACTATATATAATATATTATATAATTAATAATATAATTGTGTGTATATATATAATATATATTACTATATATATATATATATATATAAGTGATGCACCGTCTAAATTTTGTTGATAACGAAATAATCGACAAATTATATTATCTACCAACCAATTTATGAAAGTTTTTCAAACAATTATTTAGTACAAAATAATATAACTTACAAATAGCAGCAGTAATGAACTCTACTTTAAGCTATTAGTTAGTAAACTGCTATATATTTACATAGTTTGCTGTAATTAACTAAAGAATAGTCTCACTCTTTTATAAAAATGATTCCACTCCGTTAAAGAAGAGATGATTACAATAACTATTTTAAGTACTATTTTTTATAATGTTTGATAGTATTTTATAGTAAACTAATAATTTAAACATATATGAAGGAATGATATTTAGTAGTTAGGTGATTAAAGAATTAAGCGAATTATTTTATTGAACCTCCTATGTCAAATATCATTGAAAATTGGACAGATGTAACTAATTGAACGAAAACCTCTTATTTTTAAGCAATGTGTATGTTCATTCTTCGTAGTGCCATCGTTCAAAATTTGGATTAAAATTAAGATTTAAATTGTAATTGCGCTGACCTTATCAATCACATTTGGCACCATTACACTTTTATTTTATTTTATTTTCAGTTCAAATGCCGAGGTTAGCTCAAATGTTAGCGCTTATTTTGTAGGTATACGAAAGACGTAAAAACGCTAGAGTTACGATACAATAAAAAACGCTAGAATTGTGATAGAATAAAAGCACCAGAGTTATGATAGCATAATTCTACTGAAAATATATTCTATTTCAGTTGCACGTTGAAATACAAATGAAATTAAAAAAAATAAAAACTTTTTCCTATACGGTCTCTAACGTTCCAGTAACGTTTGACTTTGGAACTTTGGTTCACTCCATTAACCTAACCTAACCTAACTTAACCTAACCTAACCTAACAAGAGAGAGAGAGAGAGAGAATTTTCTTTCTAAATTTCTGAATAAAGTAACCAGTTTATTATAATAACAAAATCATTTCTGAGTATGAGCAATGGCATTTATTATTATTATATTATATTATTATTATTATTATTATTATTATTATTATTATTATTATTATTTTCAACTGTATGATGTAGATTTATCTTTAAGATTCATTTAAAAAATTCCTTGTATCACATAAGTTTGCAGATACGAAAATATCGATCGTGTACTGTCAATCAATGATTTTGCCGATGCCTAAACCAATTAGTCGTTGCATCACCTATATATATATATATATATATATATATATTAATTTAATATATATATATATATATATATATATATATATATATATATATATATATATATATATATATATATATATATATATATATATATATGGTAATAAATAATAATAATAATAATAATAATAATAATAATAATAATAATAATAATTTGATAAATAAGAATGAAGTGTTTTCATTCTCCACTTATTTATTTATTTATATATTTATTTAATTATTATTATT
>JABUQX010044049.1:62500-77500 GCA_015478945.1 Trachelipus rathkii
ACAAAGAGAAGTCGCTTACGATTAGATCATTTGGGGAAAATAAAGTAAATTTTCATGCAAACTCCTCGAAAAATCTTGTCCCAAGAAATTACACATTCTACAATAAAGTCGAAAAAAGTTTCAAAAACCTCGATTAACTTTTATAATTAATATATTTAAGATCGCTACCCATATAAGAAATTTTTATTTTATTTAGAAAGAGTTTTTTTTTTAATAATAGTCCAAAAATATATATTAAAAATTTTATTTTATTTTAAGATTTTCATTTTAATTTCACTTTTAATATACTTTGATTTTAAAAGGTTGAAAATTAACTAACAAATATATTTTCGTTTGTAAGATTAAATTTCTTGTTCAACTTATATTTTATATAGATTTAAAAGCATCACTTGCACAAGAATTATATATATATATATATATATATATATATATATATTATAAATATATATATATATATATATATATATATATATATATATATATTATATATATATATATATATATATATATATATATATATATATATATATATATATATATATATATATATATATATATATATATATATATATATATATATATATTTATATATATATATATATATATATATATATATATATATATATATATATATATATATTTAGAACATTTTCTAATCGCATCAAGAGTTTCCGAGTGCGAATGCAAATAATTTATTTTTTAATATTTGGGAATGCGAAATTCAATGCAAATATTTAAAAACGTGCTAATATATATATATATATATATATATATATATATATATATATATATATATATATATATATATATATATATATATATATATATATATATATATATATATATATATATATATATATATATATATATATATTATTATCTTTTCAAGAAAAATAGCCGCTGGAATTGTACAGTTACAACAATTTTAGCTTTTCTTGCGATTTACAAATTAAAAATATCGCACGGTGTTATTAAAATACTGCATGCAAAAGTGTTTACAAGGTAGTTTGAAAATTAGATAACGGGAGTATGTTCCAGACTTTACCAGTGGAGTACATGTAAGATTGAGCATAGCTGTTAAGTCTGAGGTCAGAGAGAGCATAGAGAAATATGAGACTGTGTAGAAAGGTGTGTCGCAAGAACGCTTCTCAATGAAGGAGGTATGTGATTGAAAAGTTCAAAAGGGCAGTGTCCGTTATAATAGCGATGAAATAAGAGAGTGATGCAACAATTGATTGATAAAACGAAAAGCCCTAGACTCAACCATTTGAAGAGGAGCAGTGTGAGGGGAATCACTCCAGATGCTTGAGGCATATCTATACAAGGGCGAACGACACCCATATAAATATCAAACAACTGAGGTGGCGTGAAGAAATTCTGAATTCGCCTCAGAACACCCAACCTTTTAGAAATTTGTTTAGAAAGAGAAGTAATATGAACCTTCCAATTAAGGTCACGAGAAAAATAAACACCAAGAATATTAAGAACAGGCGAAGGTTTGAGTTGTATGTTTTCAAAGATGTTATAGCTGTGTGAAAGATGGAGGAACTGAGCTTTTGAGTAATTGAAAACAACTTTTTTCTCAATTCCCCAAAGAAATTCGAGAAAGATTAGATGCTAGTTGATCCAAGGGTTCCCTCCTAACGTGAGCTAATTGGTGTTGAAAAAGACGTCTATCAAAATGAAGGGAGTAATGAAGGGTGAAGTCATCGGCATAGGAGTGGATATGTGATGAAGCAATAGAGAGAGGTCTTTTATGAAAAGTAGAAAGAGTTAGGGATAAAACAGAACCATGAGTAACACCACAATTTATAGATTTAAAGGATGAGCGGTGGGATTCACCAAAATACTGAAGGAAAGAGGACCAAGAAACAGAAAGCCTAGAAAGAAGATAGCCAGTAGAGCGCTTCTTACGAAAGCCGCATAGGCGAGCAGAGAAAAGATTAGAAGAATTGATATGTTTTCAAATCTTCCTGCTAGGATAGATTTGAAAACTATAGAAAGAACAGAAGTTAAAGAGATTTGGCGATAGTTGGAGGATTGAGATTGGTTCCCTTTTTTGTACAGGAGCACCTTTCCAGCAAGGAAAAAAAGGCCAAAGTAGAAAAACAGAGACAGAATAATTTAACAAGGCAGAGTGCAAGCTTGAAAGCACAAGTTTTGAGAACTATAGTAGGAACTCCATCAGAACTGTACGCTTTCTTAGTGTTAAGCTCTGAAAAAAACAGAAATAACATCTTTCGAAGAAATTACAATATTAGCAAAATATTTTAGAGGGAGGTAGAGAAGAAGGAATAGCACTGGAATCGTCTAAGGTGGAATTAGAAGCAAAGATTTGATCAAAGAGTTCGGCTTTAGTGGAAGGTTAAACGGCAATTATGCCGACGGAAAATACTAAAAAAGGGCAAGAGAAAGAAGCAAAATTAATAGTTAACAGTTTTTGAAAAATGTCAGAAAGGACGCGAGGAAGAGAAGCCAGGAAGATTCTCATTTTCTACTGAGAAAAGAAGTTTTTAGTGTCATAGATAATAGATTTTGCAAGATTTGGCGATGAAATATAAGTTGCAAGGGTTTCTGGATTTTGAAGATGACAGTAATTCCTAAAGGCAGCATCCCTGTGGCTAATACCACGATAACAAGCAGAGTTAAACCAAGGTTATCTATGTTTAGTTGAAGGTGAAGATCATGGGGTGCACGTCTCCATGCCAGAGAGAATTAGCTCACGCTTTGCACAGTCCGAGGGACCCTTTCCAAGGAAGCTGGAGTCATTCCATGGGAAATCAAAGAAGTCCGACCACAAGTCCGACCTTTTAGCAGCACCAAAGTGCCAAAAACGTTTTCTCGCCGTAGGCGGGGGTCTTTCCTGCGGAAGACTTGAAGAGATAGACCAGAAAGCAGAAATATGAGAGTGATCGGAGGAACCCAAAGGAGGAAAGAATTTAACAGAATAAGGATAAGAATTAGAGATTAGGAAAAGGTCTAGAATGTTGGGCTCATCTCAAAGACGATCGGAGATACGAGTAGGGAGCTTCACTAACTGCTCGGGGTAATTCTGAATAGAAAATTCGTAGCAAGTTCATCAACTTTATCGTGAAAATTAGAGGAAAGCAATTGGCCGTGGTGAATGTTGAAATAAACCAAGAATGACGATTTCAGAGATATGTGAAGAAGAGAGAATGTGTTCCAATTTATTATGACAGGTTAGCTTGCGCCATTAGATAGAATATTCGGAAAACTCCAAATCCAAGACACGGGAACAAACATCTCTGCACACATTGGCACAACTGCCTTTGGCTAAAATTGGGGGGAAGAATTAGTAGGAGTCAACAGAGTAGAGCTTGAAGTCAGAACGCTCAAATACCTAAGTTTCGTTTAGGAATAAGAGATGAGGTTTAAAGGAGGAGAGGTGATGTTCAACAAAATAAAAATTAGATTTAAACCGAGGTTGCAGAAATTTATGAAGAAAGGAGATCGTATATCAAGACCGGCCGGCAATTCCGTGACGGCACCAACTCCATCACAGGAGGCCGTCACTGGCTTTTAATGGTAATGAGGGTAGGGTGGATAAGGGGTTATTTTTTGAAGCCACCCCTTTAGGCTTCTCGGAGACTAATCTCGTGGCTGCCATTTTATAAAAAAAATTATTTTCTTTTTTAGAGGTAAGTGTTGTCTGTAATTGTATTTTATGGTGTGTGATAAGGGAGAGCTTACTCCAATGCAAGAAGAATGTGGATATGAGCACAAAAAGGAAGAACCAATGGGCACTGGAGTGCCAAGGGATGTACTCTAAGACTCCATATATGCCCAATGGTGGGTAATCTCATCGCTTCAAGAGCGCTACTTCCGTCATATATATATATAATATATATATATATATATATATATATATATATATATATATATATATATTTATATATATATATATATATATATATATATATATATATATAACACTATATATATATATATATATATATATATATATATATATATATATATATATATATATATATATATATATATATATATATATATATATATATATATATTGAAATAGATTTGTTTGATAAATCTTTCCTTTGTTTTACCTTTTTTTGGTAAAATCAATTCTCATTAATTTAAACCTTTTTGCAATGGAGGAGCAATCAACAACACTATGCTTTTAATATAAATTTAATTTAAAATTACCCAAATGTTTCAAACCCATATCAAAACATTCGTTAAATAGAATACCCCCAAAAGAAATGGCTCCTGAAATAATGTCGAAAAGTATTTTACCTAACGTCTCCCTGTTAGGCGCAATCCTTTATATTTAGACATAAAATATTCAAAAAAGATTCAATAATAAAAAAAATACTTCAACGTAAAATATGTACTCTATCAGTAACAAAGTTTTAATACTCAACCTATATTGTTAAGCACAACTAAATATTTACATAAAAAAAATAGTCACGATTAAACTTTCCTCTTTTGTTTGTCTGTTGTCACTCACGAAGCACAAGAATTTGGATCAAATCTTGCTGTTTCTGCTCCAGTTAGATACTTTTCCATTTCTAAGTTTCCCCACAAAACCTTTGGAGAAACATCCTTCTTATTTACTGTTTCGGCTAATATCAGCACCTTTTTCTCAATTGTTGCTACTGCCCGAGATGATAAAAACAATCTACCCTTCCATCTCCGTTAGCATACAATTCATTTCTTATTTTAGTTGTTTCGTTTACTCACTCATTTCCTCCTGCTACAATATATTATGTCGGCGTGGTGCGGTGCGCTGTGGTTCGCTCTTGGTGCAGTGCGCATTGAAAAAGAGACGGTGCGGTGTGGTGCGGTGCTGGTGCGGTCCGTAAACCAGTGCTCGGCCAACACTACTTTTTTAGCTTTTGACTGCGACATTAATTACGGTATCTTAGGTAATTTATAGGTATGCGTATATTAAAGTTTCAACATTATCTTTACAAAAAATTTTAATAATAATTTATAATTATTACATCTCTGACCTTCTTAAAAAAAGTATACAAAAATAAACACGTATATATTTGTTTGTATATTCGTTTTTGGCATTCCTTTATGCTGCATTTTCAAAGTCTTCTGCATTCTGTTGGTTACTCTGTAATTTAAATAAAAATATATTACTTTAATTAGATAAGCATAAACAGCAATATTGCTTGAAAAATACCCACTTCTTATTGAATCTATATAAGATTATATTATTGTTTTATAGTTTGTAACTTAAGATTAGAATATATATATATATATATATATATATATATATATATAGAGTAGCATATATATATATATATATATATATATATATATATATATATATATATATATATATATATATATATATAGTTATATATATATATTTATTATATATATATGTTGTTATATATATATATATATATATATATATATAGTTATATAAATATATATATATGAAGATATTATATATATATATATATATATATATATATATATATATATATATATATATATATATATATATATATATATATATATATATATATATATATATATATATATATATATATATATATATATAAAAAAAATCAGACATGTATAAAAAAAACTATAACAGCTACACGAAAAATAAATATCATTTTATTAATCAGGAGACATTTTTACCCCTGGAAATTAAAAAAATAAAATAACGCTTTTAAAAAAATTAAATTTGTTAAAAATGTTGAAAAAATTACAGTTTTTTGAGAAATCGAACATGCTCGCTTACTCCGACTGGGGAAACAAAGATGCCAAATGTTGATTTTTTTTTTTAAAACTAACGAATACCTCCGGGTAAACAAGAACGATAGATAGAGTCGGGGTTTCGGCTCATCGGATACGATTTGGGACTTCTGTCCCCATGTCCCTCCGCTGTCGGCTCGGAACTCCCAAAAGGATATAAAAAGAAAAAAATAATATTTTCTCCAGAGCAAATAAAACAATTGGCACCTTTTGCTTTCGAGAACTAATGCAGGTTTCAAGGTTAACTGTCAATCAAAGCGTACAATGCGAGGTGTGGTAAGATTTTACTAATATTTAAGATGTTATTAATAAATATTAGAATAAAATAATTTTTTTTAAGTTTCTTCGATGAAATTACTTCCTGAAATCAAAAATGTTATTTATTTTCCTGTAGATGTTATAGTTTTCTAGTTACATGCCTGAACTCTTCGGGATGCTGGCTATATATATATATATATATATATATATATATATATATATATATATATATATATATATATATATATATAATTATATATATATATATATATATATATATATATATATATATATATATATATATATATATATATATATATATATATATACAAACGGATTTTTAGCTTGACCGGGGTGGTCAATAGGCTATCAAGTATCAACATTCAAAGAAAGTCGAACAAAATTTAACTTACTTCAATAGTAATGGAGGAAAAAATAACGGAAGTTATTCGGTAAGATACTTGATTGTGCTTGTAGTAAGCGTATAGTAGAAACCAACGAACGTACGAAAATTCGTGTGCGAAAGAAAACGTACGTTGGAACATAATCTATTATATTCTGTTGTATTATATATATATATATATATATATATATATATATATATATATATATATATATATATATATATATATATATATATATATATATATATATATATATATAAATTCCTCCCCATCTGAATCCACTTCCAGCATTACCCCTAGCCACTTGGAGACAATTGTCTCAAAAAGACTATCCTCATAATATTTATAACATAGCATGGCCACCTTCCTTCATCGAAATATATATATTAGTTGTTATATATATATATATATATATATATATATATATATATATATATATATATATATATATATATATATATATATATATATATATATATATATATATATATATTATATATATATATATATATATATATAGTAAAGTTTTAGTCCCAGCGCTAACCAACATTGTAAAGTTTTAGACTCAGCTCTAGCTAACAATGTAAAGTTTGAACTTTAAAGATACGACAAAAAGGTGGCAGGATAAAAGAGACAACTTTAATAATAAATATATTTAATATAAAAAATGGTAGCGTAATACAACTTCGGAGTAAGCGTTCATAGGTTCAATATTTACATAAATGGGAATAAAAAAAATACATAAAAGGGGGCAAGTTTGACTACAAACTTGGGGCAGTACCAACTACCGGGATAAAGGGAGCAGTACCGGTACCAACCAGTAACTACTATACTGTCTGGTACCAACCGGACAGGTGGGAGTAGCTGTTAGGCTAAGCGACGGTACCAACCGTCTCAAAGGGAACCAACCTTCGGTACCAACCAAAGATTGGGTTGTCTCCTCGGTACCAACCAAGTTTGACGGGGGGAATAGCTAATTAAAGCTAGGCGACGGTACCAACCGTCTCAAAGGGAACCAACCTTCGGTACCAACCAAAGATTGGGTTTGGCAGATAGTACCAACTAAATGCCGGGGTGGCTAACTCGGTACCAACCAAGTATAGCGGGAGGGAATAGCTAATTAAAGCTAAGCGACGGTACCAACCGTCTCAGAGGGAACCAACCTTCGGTACCAACCAAAGATTGGGTTGTCAACTCGGTACCAACCAAGTATGACGCCAGCTGAAAAGTTAGACCTTTCTAAAGCAGTCAGACTACAGTTGCAGAGGGCAGATTAAGGAGATCAACTCCTTGTTCTTCCTGTTGAGTAGATTTTCGGTGCCTATGATATTCTGAAATGAAGTTTCAACGCTCGAGTCTTAAATAATAATGAACTACAACTAAACTAAGTTTATACAATATAAATAAAAATGATAAACTAACTTATATCAAAATTAGCTGTACTTACTCGAAAATAAAGGGTAACTAAATATTCTTTAATCTCCCATTATAACTAGAAAAGACTAAATAAATACAAAAATATTGTTAACCTTATAAAAAATATATTATACGCAATTACTTTACATAAGAATATTTAAAATTAATAAAATAAATAAATACATCAAATTATATCAAATTTAATAAATCCTTTGGCTTATTTATTCGTAAATGTTATTTCATAACACATTTAACTATAAATAAATTATTTGGATAACTAGGAATATAAAAAAAAACATAAATCTATTAACTAACTCTTAAAATTACGACGAATCAAATTTAGAATGGAAGCTTTAGTCACAACATTTAATAAATCTTTCAGAATACATCAGTGAGAAGCTCAAAAAGTTAAAACAGCAAATCTAAACGATATTAAATAATTTAACAAATAAATAATGATTTTACTTTATAAAGTATTAAATAATAAATATAAAAATGATACTGATTTAATAAAATAAACCTAATAAAGCTTATAAAAAGACAATAAAATGGTAATTAAATTACTTTAGTTGTCCATAAATATTTTAGTTTGCATCAGAGAAAACCGATATAAAAGATATAACTTTTATAAATGGAATGGCAATTTTTCAAGCCTTCAACAAATCATAACTTTTGTTTTACGACGATTTATGAAATGAAATATATATCAAAAAATAGAGAAAAATAAACTACATTATATAAAAATAATGTCTTTCTGAGATAATATCTGCTAATACCTTTTCCAACCGTCTTTTGTCGGTAAATGAGTCATTTTATCATAAAATACGTGAACGGATTCCTTTTTAAAAGGTAAACTAATCTATTTTATTTTATTTAAGATTTTATATAATAATTAAAAATTTTACAATATATATATATATATATATATAAAAATAATATATATATATATATATATATATATATATATATATATATATATATATATATATATATATATATATATATATATATACATATATATAAATTCCTCCCTATATCTGAACCCACCTCCAACACTATACCCCTAGTCACATAGAGACAATTGTCTCTAAAAGACCATCATAATATTCTTAACTCAAAATGACCACTTTCCTTCAATGGAATTGTCGTGGCTAACTCTAATTTTGAAGAACTTGTTCAACTAATAAACATGTGTACACCAAAGTGCATATGTTTGCAGGATCTTCAACTATGCCATCGTGACTTCTTCCAACCATCGGAATATTAATCGCCACTAACCTCTATAGAAAGAGGTGACAATGATACTGGCTGTGCAGAAATACTCATTCATAAATTTTTTCCCCTATTCTCAAGTCCCTCTTCAAACTAGACTTAATGCATTGGCAGCACCATCTGTCCATCGACCTTACCGTCTGCTCGATCTTCTTGGCTCCGAGTAGTGATTACTAAGATCGACTTAGTTGACATTTTTAAGGAGCCCCCCACTCCGGTTGTTATACTAGGAGACTTCAACCTTCGCTACCCCTTATGGGGCGACTCTGTCACCTCGTTTAAGTCCAAAATCCTTGTTGATCTCCTAACACACTTTTTCCCTGGGATGCCATAACACAGTACTCCCTACATATGTACGTTTAGATACACACTCTTTTTTTCCTATAGATATTTCCTTTTGCTCCCATTCTCTTATGGATCGCTTTATCTGGTTCCGCTTTGATTACTTGTACGGCAGGGACCATGTTAAAACCCAATTCCAGCTGGCATTATGACAGAGTTGAATGGCTCCTTTCATCATGCCAGTTATGCCATCTTTCTCCTTCATAAAGCGGTTTCCAACCATTGATGATGCCTTAACTTCTTCGCAGCAAGTTATCATTACAGCAGCAGAAGCGCTTGCATCCCGCGATCTTCCTCAGGTTGGCGTTCGGCAACTCCTTGGTGGTCTCAAGAGTGGGAACAAACTAACCGAGAGAAGGAAAAATTCTACAAACAATACAAAAGACCTGCACCACCCCAACCAAACATGATTATTTTTTTTAGCAGCTGCGGCGAGATCTCGTTGAATTCATCTCCAAACACGTAATCATTACTTTCGAACTTACACTTTGACTGTCAACTCCACTTTCTTCAGTGTGCAAAGTTGCACAGAAAATATCCTTCGCTGCCTCAACAACTTTTCACCCACAGTCCTCCGTTATGGGCCTGATATAACTGATACAATCTGTGCTTCAGCAGCTGTTGCAAATGTATTAGGTTATAGTTTTCCTAGCCACTCGAGCTCTTTCCGCAATCCTGAAACCTTTGAAAAATTGAGAATTAATACTGCACTGCCAGACTTTTCAACAGCAAAAGGAGAATATACCTATAACCGTTTATATATATATATATATATATATATATATATATATATATATATATATATATATATATATTTTTATAGAGTCTAAAAAAAATATATATATAAATTTATATATATATATATATATATATATATATATATATATATATATATATATATATATATATATATATATATATATATATATATATATATATATATATATATATATATACTTGCAGAGTATCAAACTGCACTGGCTAATAGCAAAGACGGTGCCCTCGGCCCAGACATAATTTCATACATAATGCTCAGTCATATTCACCCCTCTGCATCAGCGTTCTTGCTGGATCTGTATAATAAAACCTCTTCTTTTCATCTATTTGGACTACAACTTTTGTAATCCTTATTCCTAAACCTGGGAAGATCCGAAGTTGGCGGACAACCAAAAACTTATTCTGCTGACCTGTCATACTTGTAAATTAATGAATAAAATGACTTCAGGCCGTTTTCTCCCTGTTCTGGAGAGTCGCCAGGCTTTTTCAATCGTCCAGTTTGGTTTCCGCAAAAATCGTTCGCCTACGAATCCCTTCCTAAAACTGGACCATGACATCCGGGAAGCCTTTTCAACTGGTGGGATGGTTCTTAGTGTCTTTTTTGACCTGGAAATAGCTTGAAACGTGGAGAACTGGGGGGTTCTCCTTAAGCTCCACTCGCTCGGTTTTAGAGGACAGCTCCCTCTCTTTATTAAATGCCTTCTATCAAACAGATCCATCCAGGTTCAGTGCTCTTCTGTTCTATCACGCCAATTTACTCTCGATGAAGGCGCTCCGCAGGGCACTGTTCTTAGTGTATTATTATTTGCTCTCGGATTCAATGACATCGTTACTCCTATCCCAGCGACGGTCAATTTTTCTCTCTATGTTGATGACCTGGCACTAAATATTGCCGGTGCCAGGCTGCCATTTCTTGAAAGGCAACTTTAACTAGCTATTGAGAATATTTCACAATGGGGTAACTCTCATGGCTTCCATTTCTCATCCACCAAAACCTCAGCAGTACTATTTAAGAAAAAGTGGAGTCGAAGAACCTACCACCTTCCTCCAGCGAACCTAACCTTATATGGTTCACCCATTCCTGTAACTTCACAAGTCAAATTTCTAGGACTCATTCTAGACGACTACCTAACATACGCGCCTCACATTAAACTCTTAAAAACGACTTGTCATCGCGTGCTTGACCTATTACGTCATATCTGACCTCAAATTCTTGGGGTGCTGATCGCAAGTCCCTTTTACGTCTCCACATCGCCCTAATCCGATCGAAGTTGGACTACGGCTGTGTAGTATATGGTCAGGCTTCCCCAACTCTACTACACATGTTAGATCCCATCCAAAACGAGGCTATCCGTATTTCCACTGGAGCCTTCCGATCGTCTCCCCAGGTGAGTCTTGAAGTTGAATCCGATATAATGCCACTCTCTCTCTCTTAGAAGGGAATACATCATGTGCACAAGTTATCTTCGCTTTTAAACACCAATACCGTCTACTCTGACTAGAGGTGTACCGGAATTCCGGTCCGGCCGGAATTCCGGCCGGAATTTGACATTTTTTCCGGTTCCGGTTCCCGGCCGGAATTTTTCAAAATTCCGGCCGGAACCGGAATTATTAATGTACTTCATAATTTAAAAATTTGCTGGAAGGGATTTATTTTACATAACCCATAGCCCATCTTTTAAGAAAATATAATGGTAGCCTTGTGTAGTATTCATACACATTGTATTACATACCTACAGTATTATTGAAATAAAGTTTACTCAGATATCTCAAAATATAGGATAATAAGATATTCATTAAATTCAAATTTAAAATCCAAAATTAAATATATATATATATATATATATATATATATATATATATATATATATATATATATATATATATATATATATATATATATATATATATATATATATATATATATATAGTTATATATATATATATATATATATATATATATATATATATTGCAAATGTGTATTTTGTACAAAATAAATGTATTTTTATTTAATAAATGAAAAAAAGAAAAAGATTGAGAAAAAAAAACTATCCACAATATCTGTAGTGAATGATATCTGATCAGCCTTAGATAACTTCTTTCTTGAATACTGCTGATCTCAATTTACTGTATGAAGTTGGTAACATCATATCTCTACAAAAAATATTTTCTACTAGAAATAAGATATTTTGGTTGAAGATTTTCTAAAGGTTTTATCTCAATTACTGTTCTTCATTGTGATTGTGAATACCTGGTTATTCATTGCAATAAAATTTATTATTTTCAAGAATTGCCTGTGATTTGGGGACATTGATATTTCAAATTTTGGGGGGAAATTTTCCTCAAGACTCACTTGTTTCACGGCTTCGATCTTTCGCTATTTTGGGTTGTCCAGGATACAGGATTCTCCCTTTTACTATCCAAATTTTTGACTTTCTGATCAAGATATTTTCTTCGGTGATGATTTTCCAAATGTTTATGCGTTGTATTAAATGTTTTGGTGAACTACCTACTTTTATTTTTTTGGCATATTTACACTCTATTAAAGATTTTGTAACGTTATTAATAATAAAAAATCTTTTACGAATGATGGCATTTTAAAGCAATTTTGTGAGGTTATTATTGTGAGAAATCTGCAATCAATTAATGAATAATATATATATATATATATATATATATATATATATATATTATATATATATATATATATATATATATATATATATATATATATATATATATATATATATATATATATATATATATATATATATATATGGTGTATCGTTAATAATGCGAAAAAATTTAGTATATTCCTTGTATAAATAGAAGATAATATGTGTCAATAAACATTTCACCGAAAACGCCTCGTTTCCAAGATACAAGGTGATGAAACTTATGTGGGACATATCTGATATATTCCATTTCCCGTCCCGTGCCACATCTCAACCTTTAATAATAAGCACAAATATACTGTAGGAAAGGTTACCTACCTGTTATTTACTAGTTCTGTATCTCGCTTCATTTATATAGTCCGCGTCGCGTCAAGTTCTGTGTTCAAGGGTTGCTTATATTTTCAAAATGAATTACACAAATAGTGAAATGTGCGATATGCATTTTGTTTACGGTCGTACGAACGGTAATTCATTAGCAGCCATGCGTCTCTATGAAGAAATGTACTCTAATCGTGTCATCCCGCATCATACTATGTTTGCACGTCTCCATCAACGTCTTAGAGAAACAGGAAGTTTTAAAAAACTTACTAATATAAACGGGCGACCTCTTACAGTATCAACTCCAGATATCGAAGAACAGGTTCTCCAAGAACTTGAGGACAGTCCTACAACAAGTACCAGAAAGATTGCTGCAACACTACATGTAAGTCATTCGACAGTTTTCAGGGTATTGAAAAATCAACTTCTGTACCCTATCACATCCAACGAGTGCAGGCACTTGTAACAACAGATTTTCCTGCAAGAGTAGCTTTGTGTCGATGGATGCAATAGAAAAATGCAGACAATCATCACCAATTAGCAGAAATATTGTTCACCGATGAGGCAAATTTTTCCAGAGACGCCATTTCGAACTTCCACAACAATCACATATGGGCTGATGAGAACCCACATGCAATAGTTGAAAGCCGCCATCAACACCAGTTTTCATTGAATGTATGGGTCGGAATTGTTGGCGACCATTTGATAGGTCCATTCTTTTTACCAGCGAAGCTTACTGGAGACGTTTATCGCCAATTTCTTGAACATGACATGCCTACACTACTGGAAGACGTCCCATTACAATTAAGATCGAAAATGTATTTCATGCACGACGGCGCTCCAGCTCATTTCAGTTTACTTGCTCGCAACTATTTGAACACTGTATATCCACGCCGTTGGATAGGTCGAGGAGGTACACAACCTTGGCCTCCGCGGTCTCCAGACCTAAATGCATTGGATTTCTTCTTGTGGGGTCACCTGAAACATTTGGTTTATACAGCAACAGTTGAAAGTCCCGAAGAATTAAGGGCTCGTATAATCGCATCTTGTGACACAATTCGGCACACACACGGTATATTTGAACGTGTCCGCCAATCAATGCGTCGCAGATTGAGGCCTGTATTGCCGCTGAGGGTGTTCATTTTCAACATTTGTTATAACCTTAGTGCACCATTGCTTAGAACTATTTCTGTTGAATATTTTCTTCTGTGCAGTAATGTATGTATTCTTATAATTAAATAAATTGAATGAATTTGTTAATTACATTTCCAAATTTAGTTTACTGTTTATTGTAACTTAATGTTTAAATAGGTTTCATCACCTTGTATCTTGGAAACGAGGCGTTTTCGGTGAAATGTTTATTGACACATATTATCTTATATTTATGCAAGGAATATTATACTGAATTTTTTCGCAATATTAACGATACACCCTGTTTATAAAAGATTTTATATTGGAAGTTATTTAGAAATATTTTTTGTCATTTCTTTATAGTTAAAGGAAAGTTCATTAGAAATTCCGGTTCCGGCCGGAATTCCGGCCGGAATTTTTTTTGTGATTCCGGCTAATTCCGGTTCCGGCCGGAACCGAAAATTTCAGTTCCGGTGCACCCCTAACTCTGACACAGATTCAGCGTGAGATACCTCAGAATCCTTCTTACTGGCCATTTGCAAACACAGTTTATAACATTCTTAACTTTCTCAACATCCCTTTGCAGAAGATGCTGCCGTTCTCTTGTGATGAAGCGGTATACACCGGCTGGGTTCCCCTGCTC
>JABUQX010044050.1:15000-22500 GCA_015478945.1 Trachelipus rathkii
ACTCCTAAATTATTATTTCAGTAAATATGTTAGTATCAGTTTCTTATATATTTACTCTATTTTGACCTTTAAATGTAATAATCATTGTACACATGCCCAAAAATATGCAAAATCAAAACTAGGTTCAGTTAAAAATTATAAAATAAATTTAAATAGCTCCCCCAAAATCTCAACGCATGGCGCAATATAAGGTAACCCATATCTTAAAATCTCTTCCATATAATGCACCATACTGGTAATAATTTTATGCTTGTTATCACACCAAAACACGCCATAATTTTTTTACTAATGGCCAGCCAACTAGCAAATCGATCGAAAAAATGTGAAGAAAATTCTAAATATCGCTTGAAATAGGTTTTCACCAAAAAAAGGACAGGCAAACGTTTTTTTTCATAAACCATCCACAACACACTGTCGACGACGTCATGAAATACAATTTAGAATTGAACACAGTGAGAAGATGATGATGATCCAGCTATCTGAGTCGGAATAAAAATCGTACACCACAGGAATATATCAAAAGAGAAACTCATTTCCTCCTAATAGAAGCCCTTCTTTTGTAGAGGAGGGATGCCTGAGGAAGACATCTCTACTCATCTTTCCGATCATTAAATGTTCCCCGATGACGTCTCTTTAGTGTTGAATGATCTATCTTAATGAACAGAAAACGTAGTAGATTAAATAGATTATGAAAATTATGCTATCAAATTGTAGCTACTTATAAATAAATGAAGTAGTTTCCCCTCTTACAAATAATGCCGGAGATGGGGGAAAGCGGTTTTTCTGCGTCCTGGATACATACGGAATTGATGGTTTATTCATTGTTTAACATTACTTTCGCATTCCGAGAATAATTGGAAAATGAAATATTCGTTTCCATCTCCATTAAAAATATTCTGTATATATATAATATAATATAATATATATATAATATATATATATATATAGATATTATATATATATTATATAATTATATATATATATATAATATATATATATATATATATATATATATATATATATATAGTATATATATAATATTTATTTATTTTATACAAAAACACCATATCCAGCATAGCTGCAGGGTGGTGTTGGTGACGAGAAATAAATGTTAGAAGGGGGTTTTCAGCCCCTTGCTATCAGACGAAGAGAATTTAAAAATTAATCTTCCTATGATTTCGACGACTTTCGCGAAACTTCAGCATTTCACTTTTCCATACTATTTAAAGTTTGCTCGTTTTCTTTTTATTTCTTTTTTAATTTTTTATTTAATTTTTTAATAATTAATTAAAAGAACTGTTGTCGAAAAAATTGTTGCTTCTCTATTTTGGATTTTATATTCAAATAATATAAAAATAAATATTTAATATTTCGAAATTTTGATTCGTTAACATTTTTCTTTACCAGATATGAAACTTCAAACCCTTAAATTAACTCTTTTTTTAACAAAACAATTCCCAAAATACTTATTTAATAATTTCCTTCTCAGATTTACAATCCTCTGTCCATTGTGTAATCCTTTCTGATTTTCAACACTCTTCTGCAGTCTTCCTGCTGCTGCCTCTCTTTCTTGCCCCTCTTCTGGTTTCCACCGCGTCCAAACTCGACGACAGTCGATCATATAATATATATATATATATATTATCTACTAAATATATATATATTAATATATATATATATATATATATATATATATTATATATATATATATATAATATTATTAGTAATATATATATATATATATATATATACTTATATATATATCATATATATGGAGGCATTATTCCGATACATAACTGATAAATCTTTGTTCATCATAAATTATCTTTGTCTTCAAATCCAGAAACTCGTGCTTTAAACACTTCATCCCGAAATGATAGAAAATCAGCTCTACTAGACCCTAAAAACTTTTTTCGTTGAAAATGCAACCATCCTTCTGGTTCCTCTACCGCACGCTCTTTCTGACATTTTGCAATTTTCAAATGTCAACTTCAATTTTGCTTCTTTCTCTCTCCCTCCTCTTGTATCTCTGTCGGCAATACTACAGTCTTAACTTCTGCTAAAGATGAACTGTTTGCTCAAACCTTTTCATTTAATTGCACTCTACACGGTTCCAGAGCTATTCCTCCTCTCTTAATTCTTTCAACTCATTAGAATGTTAGTTCTGCACTCTCTGAGCTTAACACTAAGAAGGCGGAAACGACTGACATTATTCCTCCAGTGGTTCTCAAAACTTGTACTTCTGAGCTTGCACCCTGCCATGGTAAGCTGTTTCCTAACTGCCTGTCAACTTCAACCTTTCCCTCTTGCTGGAAGAGCGCATTCAATCAAAATTTCAAATATATTCCTATCCTTTAACCTTTCTTCTTTGTAAAGTTTTCGAATCTATTCTTAGCAAAAAGATTTAGAAACATCTTAAATTTTCTATTCTTATCTCTCATTGCCAGTATGGCTTCTTTAAGGACCACTCGACTGGTGGTCTTTTCTTTCTCTCCAGCTCTTGGTCCTTTGCTCTTCTGCATTTCGGTGAATCTTATTCTGTGGGGCTGGACTTATCGAAGGCTTTCGATAAACTATGGTACAAAACTTTAATTTCTTGCGTTCCAGTCGTTCTATGATTGCTATTAAAGATAGCCAATATTTATTCCTTAAATCTATGTATATTGGTGTTCCCAGAATTCTGTTTTATCCCAACTCTTCTTTTTTCCTATTTTGCATCAATGATCTATATGTTACGGTGCCTCCTCTCCACTCTTAGTCTGATAACTCCACCCCTCATCATTACTCCTTCCAATTTGAAAGACAACTCATTCAACCGCAAATAAATGATGTTAGGAGGCTGGCCTTGAAGCAACAGACCTCTGATCTTTCTCGTACTTATAGTTGTGTTAAAAAAAGTTGTTTTCCGTTCCTCAATAATTCAGCTTCTTTATCTATCTACCTGATATAATCTTCCATACAACTATAATATGTTCTTTGAAAGCCCAACTCTTACCTTCTTTTCCTAATATTCCTGAGATTTTCTTTTCATAGAAGGTATACATTATGTCCTTTCTAACAAATTTCTGAAAGATTGGGTGTCCCAAGGATCCTACGGAACTTCTTCTCACCATCCCAGTTGCTAGCTCGGCATAGCGGAGTTTATTGCCTTTGTTTAAAGCAGGGTTGTGGAGTCGGAGTCGGGGAGTCGGTAGTTTTGAAGAGTGGAGTCGGAGTCGGTAATTTTGAAAAGGCTGGAGTCGGAGTCGGAGTCGGAGACGGAGTCGGTAATTTTGAAAAGGGTGAAGTCGGAGTCGGAGTCGGTAATTTTCAAGAGGTCGGAGTCGGAGTCGGAGTCGGAGTAACTTTCAAGATAGTAGAGTTTGAGTCAGAAAATTTTGAGCTAACAAAGTTATGAATTGTGACTCTGTGAGTGACTTCAATCGCTTCATACAAGTTCACTCACTTGCGACTTCCACATCACAAAATGCAATTGCAAACTTTGAAGTTTTTTTTTAACCTGAACCTTATGTTTCAATTTGGGTTATATTCTAATGAATTCAACCTTCAACTTTATACCATCTATATTTAAGATGCTGAAGAAATAAAAAACTCCAAGGTACGAAGAGAAATTTCTCTCATTGACAATGGTATTCTATACTAAATGCTGTTTATATTAATTCCTATCTACAGGGTAAGCTTAAATGAAGATCAACAACAAAAGCTAAATCTGCCCTTTGCAACGTGACCATTTGTATTAAAAGGTTACAGGAAGTTCAAGAAGAAAAGAATAAATCTGAACATATTGTGTGATGAAACTACAACTATCCCCATTACTAATTCTCAAGTCACTTTTCAGAAAGCTCAGAAGATGAGATGAAAAGCTTCAAGATATTGAAAGTGTTTAGTCGAAAGCTTCGACTGGTCAAGAAAAAGGTCAAGATTCTTCCTCATCCTTGTACACAATATTCCATAACTTTAAAAAATTTCTCTGTTGCACTGAAAGAAGTTTAAAAAATTGATATAACTTAAAAACTTAAATTAGAAGAGGCCATCGATAGAGTATCTAAACATTGTACAAGAAGCTGCAATTGCTGTTATTGATCTACATCCAAAGCAAGTTAGCGTTGAATGGCTTTTTTCTGCTCTAGCATTATAAAATCAAACCTAAGAGGAAAATGAAGGAGGACCTGGCAGATGCTATTCTATTTTTAAGAACTAATTCATTCATTGAGTAGATGACACTAGATGTAAGTTCATGTAGCAGTTTATATATATATATATATATATATAGCATATATATATATATATATATATATATATATATATATATAGCATATATATATATATATATATATATATATATATATATATATATATATATATATATATATATATATATATATATATATATATATATATATATATATATATATATATATATGGCTAAGGTTACCACAAAGGAAGGAAAAAGTATAGGTTTATTGTAAAACTTTATTTAGAACAAAAGTTTCCTATATATAAGTAGAACGTGAAAAGCAATGTATTTAAAAAAAAAATACATTTATAAATATATACTAATATTTGAAAAATTTCAACAAAATTTACGACTAAAAAAAAAAAAAAAAATGTTTTCTCCAATGTCAGAAATGCGACTAAACTGAAAATTTGAAAGTTCAAGCATTTTCTGGAAATTATTTGGTACTTTTTTTTTTGTACCATCCTGTTGCTAGAATAGAATAGAGAGAAAATTGTTTTTCTTAGGGTAAGAAGACTAGAGATATATATATATATATATATATATATATATATATATATATATATATATATATATATATATATATATATATATATATATATATATATATATATATATATATATATATATAGCATTTTTACACGGCCATGTAGGGGGCTCGAGCCGACGGGGACAGAGGGGGGACGTTTCATACCCCGTAGGAGGGGCGGAGGAACCCCCCGCGACACCCAAATACCAAAGAGTTGGGGTTCCGAGACCCTCCCGAGGGGGGGAACAGTCCTTACCCTGTCTTCCCCGGAAGGCCGAGACCCCGACTCCTGCTATCGGTGCGGTATACCCTTGGGGTTCCTTTAGTTTAAATATATATATATATATATATATATATATATATATATATATATATATATATATATTTATATATATATATATATATATATATATATATATATATATATATATATATATATATATGCAATCTTTCAAGTGACGTCACAAGAATTCTAACAGAAATAATATTTCGCAATTTTGTAATTTTTTATAATTATATTTCACCAGTTCATTAGAAAATAACATAATTAATATATTTCGAAGATAAAATAGTGGTTCGAAAACTTAAAAACATTAAAAAAACATTTTTTAACGATTTCATGTGACGTCACAAACTTATAAAAATAAAAACTCAGGAGTGCTAAGAACAAAACTAGCAACCTTACGGAAAGAAGAAAAATTAAAAATTCCAGATTTCTATATGAAATTTCTTCCGTTAGAAAGAATATTGACAAATCAAATGGGAAAGTGGAGAACTTCTTCCGTTTAGAAGAATTTTTGCCAAATCAAAAACGTCAAAAAATAATAAAAAATATTACTAAAGTATACAAAAAAAATATTTGTTTTCTTCTCGCAAACCATTAGAAAGTGTTGCAAGATCTAAAAGGTACCAAAAAAGAACCGCGACAAGCATGCGTCTCTCGAAGTTAATTATATAAAAAAAATTTTTTTAAAAATTTTTCCATTTTTTTTTCAATACATTCTATATAGGTTCAATATAAAGATAGTAAAATTTTATTCTAAATAAACTTCTTTAAAAAGTCTATAGTTTTTAAAATAGTAACTTTTTTTTTCGTATAATTCATAAAAATATTACTAAAGTGTACGTAAAAAAATTCGCTTTTTCTCGTGAACCGAAAATCTGGCAACAGCTAAAATGTACCAAAAAATAGACTACGCGAAAGTAAGCGTCTTTTACTTGAATTACTTAAAAAAAAATACGAAATTTTTTTTTGATTTGTTTGTTTTAATACGGGGTTTTTAGGTTCTACATATTAATAGTAAACTTTTGTCCTAAATAAAGTTTATTTAAAAGTCTATAGTTTTCACTTCCCTTGTGCACACTCTTACATATATTATTATATATTATTATTACATATATATACATATATATTATATTATTATATTATATATATATATAATTATATTATTATTGTTATTTTTAGGGTAAAGTATATATATATAAGATAAATGTTAGAATTATAAATATATATATTTATATATATATATATATATATATATATATATATATATATATATATATATATATTTTACGTTTTTTTTGTGTTATTATTCTCTTTACGAACATATACAAATATATATATATATATATATGTATATATGGATCATGTTTTTTATCTTTGTCTGTATCCAAATCGCTCTACATTGTAGGAACCCGAACTTTTGAAAGAGGAAAAAATGTTATTCAATATTTATATCTTTGATGAATTTCACTAAGTTTTTAATTTTCTCTTCAAGTTTTCATTTATATTTTAATTTTTTAAACAATTTTCTTTAATTATTAACTGTATTGGTGCTAAAAATGTTCAAGATTGTCCTTCAATATTTTAATTATTGTTATTTATGTTTCTGGTATTTAATTACATTACATTAAAACGAAGAGGAATTAAATATTTGTCAACCAGTGTGTGTTAAATTCAATATCTACTTGCGGGAGGTAACATAAATCATTATTTTTAATTTGAAATTTGATTACCTTAGGTTACGTTACGTTATGTAACGCTATGATTAAGTTAGGTTAGGTTAGGTTAGGTTAGGTTAGGTTAGGTTAGGTTAGGTTAGGTTAGGTTAGTTAGGTTAGGTTAGGTTAGCTTAGGTTAGCTTAGGTTAGGTTAGGTTAGGTTAGGTTAAGTTAAGTTAGGTAAGGTTACATAGGTTAGATTATGGGGTAGATTAGTTAAGAAAGATTATGAAAGCTCAAATTTAAATTTAATTTATTTCACAGGTTTGTGCTAATTGATCCGATATGCATTGGTGAACAAAACATGACGGTGGAAAGTACGTTTAGTGTTTTTAAATATAAAACTAAAAAACAAAAAGGAATGAACATAAAGATGATTGATTCATATATTTGCGAGTATGCGTGGAGTAAAAGAAATGAAGGAAAAAATCTATTTGAAATAATATTAAAGGATATTGCAAAATTTTAAAAATACATACAACGTATATATATAGGTCCTTAAGGAATATACCGGAACCTTAAAAAAATAGTGTATGAAATGTTGGTATTCCTTAAATATTTTTTACATTATATTAATTATTTAAAATAAAAAGACTTGTTTTTTTAACATTTTGGGCTTCATGTAATTTCGATTTGGAAACATTTTTTATTTATTTTATTCTTATTGTATGTATGGCCCATTGACGAAGGTTATAGAAAAATTAGAGAAATAACAATGAGTATTGAGTATAAT
>JABUQX010044050.1:30000-37500 GCA_015478945.1 Trachelipus rathkii
ATATATTATATAATGTATATTTACACATAAAAACATATATATATATAAAATATAATTAGATATATATATATATATATATATATATATATATATATATATAATCAAAATTATTTCTTCCTTACTAATAACACAATGTTTTTGAAATCAGCAATTTGAAATTATGAAAAAAATATAAATGATAAATGTGTGCTGTTTCTGTTAATTTGTAATGTATAAAAAAGTTTAGAAATGAAAAATAAAACCGGAATTAATCCCTAAAAAACGTGTTGGTTTAAGCCAAACAACCCTAAATAGAACCAATATATCTTACATCATTTGCTGCAAATATCATGCAGTAATTTACGTACGCCTGGGATTTGTGAAAGGAGAGTGACTGGTTTAGTAGTTTGGCTTGCAAAAAGAGATTGGACAGAGTCAAGACAGACAGACGTTGCTGAAGATGAAGAACTCTTCACTACATATTTTCTAGAAAGTCTGCATGGGCAGATTTTCCTCAAAGTATGAGACTCTAGATTTATGCAAGGTCGAACACGTGATATTTCGAATAAAAATTCTGAAGGCGCATCATTAAAACAAATCTATTAAAATTCTCTTTAAAAAAAATTAGTGTGTGATTCTTGAAAGGATGATCATTAAATTATCGCACATTGAAAACATTTAGAGGGATTAAGACTTTGTGCCAACTGGGTTTTTGTGGGCAAGTAAAAAACTGCATTATATAGAAAGAAAATGGTGTTGAACTTTCGAAGGGTTTGAAAAGATCATATTTACTGTACCTTCAAACAGAAACACGCATAGGTCAAGTGAATTGATTTGATAAATACCACATCCTAAGAATTTGCTATTTATAACATGCTGGTTCCCTTTCTAAATAGTAAGAATATTTGAAGGGGAGTCATCGGTATGAAAGTGGATAGGTAATGATTCACAATATGGACGTAGAAAAGAGGACTGTGATAGTACTCTTCCAAATATCCCTATTAATGTATGACAGTTTCTTTTTAATTAAAATTAACAACCAGAACAGGAATTGGAGAGAACGTAATAGTAAATTAGGATAGAAACAGATGAAGAAAAATGTAAAGAATTTAATTTCAGACTCTGTTAAAGTTTCTGTACGTAAGGTGAAACACAACAAAAATTTCATCCCTGGTAGATGGCCAGACCTTATTTAGACGTGCAAGATTTCCAATTAAAAATTGCCTAAATAAGAAAACATATGTCAATCACAGATTGAGGTTAATTTAAATAAGATGCTTTCTTACAGTGATGTTCGAAAAGATTCAAAACAGGTTTAGAAAATAACAAGAGTTAGAGAAATTCACAAGTAATATAACAATCACATGTAGGAGTAAGAATATGTTGCTTGTGGAGTTAATTTTTATCATTTAATACCATTCCTTAGGTATTTGCTTTAAACTTTTATTTTCCGTTCTTAAGGGACTTTGTCAAAGGTATGACTAATCGTATTTGCTTGGATAACTTTTCAAATATTGAATTGCTGCTTGAAATTACAAAAATGAAAATTGGTTGACAATTTTGGCGAGGAGGAAGACAGAGGAAAACTCGATATTTCCTATTACACATTTTTTGATGAAATGATGGTGTAGACTCCGTTGCATCATTTCAAACAGATTTCTAAATATTTGGTTAAATATCAATAAATAAAATTGCAATTTAAGCGTTTATGAAGTTTGAAATACTAATATTCTGAATTTCACAGAAATATAATAATGATAGGTTGGTTATTAATATTATTATTATTATTATTATTATTATTATTATTAATATTATTATTATTATTATTATTCTTTTTTATATTATTATTATTATTATTATTATTATTATTATTATTATTATTATTATTATTATTATTATTATTATTATTATTATTATTATTATTATTATTATTAAAATTTATTATTATTATTGCAAATGTTATTATTAAAATTAAGAATTTTTGGCCATTCTTCTATTCGATTTGCAACCTCTACCCATGCCAGAGCACAATACTTCTGAGCAGGTTCTATAATAGTTAGCACTACTGGAACATTTATTCTTTTAATATTTGCTTCCTTAGCAACGAGACCAGTAACATATACATCGTCTACCCAGAGAAACTTTGTCCTAGAAATGCTGTTGAGGAGTTTTTGAATTACAGACGAGGTAGTGAACCAGAATGCCCCAACGCAATATGGGGGAAAATATTTGCAAGGGTATTCTGCTTCATTAACTTTCCACTTAAATCGACGTAGTACTTTCCCGCCGACAGCTATTCGGCAAAATAATTTCTCTGTTCTATTATAACGTTCTATACGGTCTAAGAATTTGAAAAAATAATTAACATCCAAAAGAATGTCGTCATCTGCGTGGATGATCCACTGGACAGAGGCACAATTTTTAGTTATCCAGTAAAACGCATTCAGGGAATTTTGGTAACCAAAGTTTGTAATGTATCGTATAGGTTTCCTTGCACAATGTCTGCGTATATACTGGATTCATTCTCAACAATTTCTTCTTCTTTCTTATTTTTTGCACGACCAACAAAAAACAAGGTGTCAAGCCTGGAAGAAACATTTCCCCAAGTAGATCTGATTACGCTCCGTTGTTTCACGTCACTAATAGCAGAATGAACGTAAGCAAGAACTCTCAGATTAGGCCGTTCCTTGCAGAATGATTTTTCTTCGATTATAAATGATGTTGGAACAGCTGCTACAGAATTTGCTGTAGCTTCTTCGTCAGAGGATGGAATGTCATTTACCTATCCAAGAATATATATATATTATATATATATATATATTATATATATATAATATATATATATAATATAATTATATCTCTCTTATATATATATATATTATATATATATATGTTGGTGGTTGAAAAATAGAAATATATCTTATTATAGAGGAGAAAAATAACTAAATCAGTCTGATGAAAACAGCACACACACACATATATATATATATATGATATATATATATATAATATATATATTATATATATATATATATATATATATATATATATATATATATATATATATATATATATATATATATATATGAAAGAAGCGAAAAATAAAAAATTCAGAACAGAACCTTTAATCAAGACCAAGGAAGATTATATAGAATATTGACAGATGATAACATAATAGTAAAAAAACCCACCAAAATAGGAGGAAATAGAACAATTTTGGAAGAATATCTATGAGGACAATGGAGAGCATAATGCTCAAGCAGATTGCAAAAATGACTTTGTTAACAGCCAAATAATAAACAACATAGATAGAATGAGGTTTCCACCTATAGTGAAGAAGGTGAAGAAGGAAGTAAATCAAGTCATAAAAACTTTTGTAATTAGAAGGCCCCAGGACCTGATAAAGTTCATAGTGTATGGCTAAAGAAAATTACAAGCCTAATGGAACCACATGTGAAATGCTTCCACAGATTAATGGAACTGGAGGAACCCCTGCCAGAGTGGCTAAAGGCTGGACATACAATCTTGATCCAAAAATCAATGGAAACTAAAAATTCATCTAAATATAGACCAGTAACGTGCCTTCCTACTGTGTAAAACATTAACTGGAATAATTTCAAACAGAGTATATTAGAATGCAGAGACCAACAACATAACAAATGAAGAACAAAATGGTTGTGTAGAAATGCAAATGGTACTAAAATCAATTATATAACAAAATGGTAATGGATAAAAGTAGACAAAACAAAAACATCTCAGTGTGGCTTGGATTGATTATCAGAAAGCTCACGATAGTGTTCCCCATAGTTGAATAAAGGAAATTTTAAAAATATGTAAAATAAGTAACACCGTTGTAAATTTTATAGACAAAAGAATGGAACAGTGGAAAGTTAACTTGAAACTAAATCATGAGTAAGGCTGTATGGAAATAAAAATATTAGAATAAGGAGAGGTATTTTCCAGGGAAATTCTTTTTCTCCTCTATTATTTATACTTGCTATTAACTTAATAAGCAATCTTATAAATAACATTAAAAATAGTTACAGGATTAACCCAAGAAGTGATATAACCAAATATAATCTTCATCTTAATTCTCTCGTACATGGCTAACGCTAAAGTTATAATTCATCATAATTAGGAGGAAATCTACAGACAAGATAAAAGATCGTAAAAAAATTCTCAAATGATATAAATATGGAATTTAAGAAGAGATGAAGAGTGGAGAGTGAGAACATCATGAGGGATCAAACTACCATCACCCAGCTAGAACAGTAAAATACATATAAATATCTAGGTATAGAAGAATCGGAAAAAAATTGAACATAAAAAAAATGAAAGAAATTAAAGAAAGAATTTTTAAAAAGAAAAAAACTAATATTAAAATTAAGGATTACACATCAAACAAAAGCAAATAAATGATTCGAAATTCTATATTAATGGGCAACTAAATTAAAATGGAATATTAAAGTATTAACAGCACCAGAAAAAATTCTCAAAACTAACGAGACAAAGGACAAATATTATCCAGATTGTACACAGAACGGAAAGAAGGTGGAATGGGAATGGTGGAGCTGGATCAGGTATATAAGAAAATCATCGGAATGGATGAATGCCTGGAGAGCTCAACAAAGAAATTCGTATAGGTTATGGTATTCCGAGAAATGCATGAAAGAAGCAAACCGGACTCGACCTTCATTATAAAAAAGAAGAGAGACTACATGCGGGCACACAATATCACAACAAATCAGGTCCGGGATGGTAGGAAAAAACAACAAAAATATAGAATGAAAATATTTTGAAGACAGATATGGGGGATAGGATCACACATGTAACCATGGAGAGTCAGCATGAATGACAAAGCAATAAAGAGTTATTGGGGGAAGTATATAATGATGGAGTCAAATAGGTAAAAATATTAAGTAAAGGTTTACTTAAAGCAGAAAAGGAAAAAATGGTAATAGCAGCGCAAGATCGTACACTTCGAACAAGACGGAACAGGAAGCACATTGAGCAAGGAAACATCATTGACAGATGTAGATAGAATATGTGAGCAGGGCACCGAATTCGTTTCTCACATCTTAGCGGGATGTCAAGCTCTACTGAATAGTCATCTGTATACAGAAAGACACAACACCATCTGCAATCTTATACACTTCAAATTGTGCCAGAAATATAATATCAGATTGGAAGTGACGAGTTACTTTAAGCATAATTCCCTTGAAATGAAAGAAATGAAGAGTTTGGTATTGTACGATGGTACTATCCCAACTGATATAGCAGTCACCCATAATACATAATAGACCTGATATAGTAGTGAAAGATAAGAGGGAACAGAAATGCTATTTAATGAAGGTGGGAGTTCCATTAGATAATAACTTGGTGGCTTATGAACTTGTAATGGAAATTGAAATATCAAAGATTGAAGCATGAAATAAGAAGAATATGAAAGATAATAGTAATCCCGATAGTGGTAGGAGCACTGGGAGTAATCAAGAAAAGTCTTCTCGAACATCTGAAGAAGCCTTCAGTGTAGGTTACCAGCTTAGAATTGAGCAAATGGTACTTAAGAAGAGCTTTGCTCTCCTAAGACTTGTGTTGGGATGTGGATAACATAAATGGGATGACCTTATGGTCAAGGTTTGACCACGGTCATCTTTATAATAAAACCCTTTAATATAATTAATATAAGCCATCGTCAAAATCAAACCGTACTTATCGCGGGAAGGATGTATTGTTTGGTAAAATACCAAGCAGACTAACACAGCTCTGGTCTGGAGAAAGACCTGGCAACCCACTTCAGCTATGAATTGAAACTTTACTTGCGAAAACTTTGTATTTCACTAGGAAAATATTTGAACATTTGGAACACAACATGAATTCTTTTTTCGAAAAATATAAGAAAAAATCTGCGGCGATTGAATAAGCGTTGTTCTAATACATTTTCCAATTAAAGTTCCAGTTTTGTTCAGATAGTTCTGAGAACTCAGAACAATTCTGTTTGGAAAGTGATTAGAAAGTGTTGAAAGAATATTCTCTTTCTTCAACGATATTAGATGGTGTTGGTACAACCAAAAGTTTATTTGACTTTAGTAATACTGTTGAAACTGAAAGTGATGGCACTCATGGCAGATATGGCCATATAAAAGTTTGATAATTATGATGCTAGCAACCCTAATTTTGATAAATTTTAGAGAATTTAAAATAAAGTTAAAGAAAAGGTAAAAGAAAATAATATTAATTTTTTTTTGACGCCTAAAAGGAAAAAATAAATAATAAAGGAAATTAGAGACATGTTTCTAGAATCTCCAAATGAGGTAGAGGTTATATATGCATATACAAATATAGAGTGTGAGCAATTTTCTCCTTAGGCTTAGCTTCGTCTTACTCAGACGTAAATTAAGTAGATCCTCTCATTGAATAGGGCTCTGCCCGTGAGCGGTGGTGTTAACTATAAAAAAATAAAATAAAAAAAATAACGGCAACTGTTGACAAGTTTTTACAAAGTTGATATATTTAAACCATATATATATTATATATATATATAAATATTTATATAGGTTATATATATAAAACATATATATATATATATATATATATATATATATATATATATATATATATATATATATATATATATATATATATATAATATATACTTAAACTCGTCCTCCTATATATTAATGTTTCCATTAAGCCATTTTAGTTTAAAACCAAACAACCCTTCAACAAAGCAAATAAGTTGTTAACCTTAGAAGGATTGTAACTTGAAACTGAGGTTTTGATTCCAGCACGTGTGAACTAAAGGGACGTCAGGATGTTATGGACTTCAAGGACATCAAACTTATTATGGTCATAGAATACAATCAGAACAGATGTGGCAAATGTTGTGATAATAGGGCCAATATTTAAGACGAAATAACCTGTTTATATATCTTATATATTATATATATATATATAAATTGTATCTATAATATCTGTGCAAAGATGTTTTCAAAACAACATAATATATATATAATATATATAATATATAAAATAATATATATATTATATATATATATATATATATATATAATATATTATAATATATATATATATGTCAGCGTTTCCATTTGTCCGTCATATGTATCTTAAAAACTATTAATGCTACAGTAAAACGGAAATACAATTTTTGGAATCAACGTAAACGAGTTAGTCCTGGAAAACGTTTAAAAAAATAAAAAAAAGTGAATTTTAAAAAATAAATAAAATGTAAAATTAGTTATTGTAAACATATTTTTAATTACGTAAGCCTTACGTTTGCCTTTTAAATAATGGGTGGTGTTTAAAACTAAAAAATACCCAAGGGTATACCACAAAGATGGAAGGAGTCGGGTCTCTCGGCCTTTCCGGGGGAACTAGGGGTAGGACTATTTCCCCCCCCCGGGGAGGTCTCCGGGAACCCCCGCTCTCTTTGGTATTTGGGTGCCGCGGGGGTTCCTCCGCCCCTCCCTCTACGGGGTATGGAAACATCCCCCCTAGTTC
>JABUQX010044050.1:40000-52500 GCA_015478945.1 Trachelipus rathkii
ATATATATATATATATATATATATATATATATATATATATAATATATATATATATTATATATATATATATATTATTATATAGTATATATTATATAAATATAATGGCCTTTTCAGTAGGTGTATTTCTACAGATTCATCAGAAGCAAATAAGAGTAGGGAAGGCAGGTTACAAAAGTTTTTTTTTTTTTTTTAAAGAAAGAACACTAACGAAGTAGGGATCATTTATGTTTTGTGCAAACACGCTTAGCACGTCTGATATTTATGTTCCAGGTAATCAGAATAGCAAGTGATAGGTAAACAAATAGTTTTTCCCATTTACGATGTTAATTTTCTCCATCATTAATGGTACAAATAACAATTGTAACCGAACCATAAATTTAGAGGAGAGAAGATCTCAATATCGTCTCTCTCATCATTTTTATTCATTGACTGTCATTGTCTGAGGATATTAATACTCTCTTCGGAGTTATTACGAGAGGATGACAAACAAGTGTTTGCTGATTATCATAATGATATCTTAAATGACTGGAGTACAATGATACAAATGGTTAGAATAGAATTGTCTGGATGGAAGACATTTATTTTATCATCAGAGCTACCGTACTTGCAGAGAGATTCATTAAGTTCTTGCAACCTTAACATAATTTGCAGAGTAACGTCATATATTAATGAAAGTTAGCGAACTTTAATTCTGCCTTGTATTTTTTTTAGTTCTTACTGAGCCTTAGTCGAATGAATAAAGTGTGACTCAATTGACCTATATTTTGAGAGAACTTTCCTGACTGTTGCTTGAGTTGTCACAACCATTTCTAATGTTTGGTGGCTGACGGAAGTAGTAAGGGACAGGGATTCCGGACCTAATCCTCTTTACCCCACCTGACCTGATACCCTTAGGCCTCTTTTACCCCACCCTAACAATTTGGTCAACCGTATTTTTTTGGCCCAAATTTTTTACCTGCTTGACCTTTTTTGGCCTTGACTTTTTTGACCGTGCCCTTTTTTGGCCTTGTGACCTTGATGCCCCTATTTTGACCCCCCCCCTTTAGGGGCTTAGCCCGTTTTTTGATGTTTTGGCCTTGGATAATTTCGGTTGGACTTTGATATTTCGGCCTTGATAGCGTATCAAGGGCTGAAATTGGCCATTCCTAAAAATTGAACATTCTTAAAGGTCATTGGAGGGATTTAGTAGGGATTATCTTGAGCTCATGCCAGATACCTGCTGCCTTGCCTTTGGTAGGTAATCTGTGCTAACATGAGGTCAAGTAGGTATCTGACCTGTTTGGATCTGTCCTAACTTATTTCTTCCTAACTTGAACCCCTACACACACACACACACACACCACACACACCAACCACACACACACACACAACACACACACACTTACACTTATACACACATTCCCTATGACACTTACACTCACCCATAAATACTTGCACTTACATTTTACACCTTATAACACGCACGGTAATTTTTGGATACCCTTTGGTCTTCCATGGTCAATTTTGGCCCACCCTAATTTTTGGACCATCCTTATTTTTGCGGCAGCCCTAATTTTCGTGCAAAACCTTTGGTCTTCCAGGGGACAATTTTGAGAACCCAATTTTTCGTCAACCGCTTTGTATCCAGGGTACATTCACACACACACACCACACACGCACTACACATACATTTACTATGACACTTACACACACCCATAGATACTTACACTTACATTTACACTTATACACACGTCCAAACACAGGCCAACACCTTTGGTCTTCCAGGGTGCAATTTTGGCAACCCTAATTTTTTGGCAACCCTAATTTTTTCGACCAACCCTTTGGTCTTCCATGGGTCAATTTTGGCCCACCCTAATTTTTGGCCACCCTTTAGGGGCTCCAACCCTTTGGTCTTCCAGGGTGCAATTTTGAGAACCCCAATTTTTCGGTCAACCCTTGTGTATTCTACGGTACAATTTTGAGACCTTGATTTAGACAACCCTTCGTGGCTACGTATATATTATATATATATATTATATATATATTATATATATATAATATATATATATATATATATATATATATATATATATATAATATATAATATCACACAGATTTACTTACACTCACACAGATTTACTTACACACACAGATTTACTTACACTCACACACAGATTTACTTACACACACACAGATTTACTTACACACACAGATTTACTTACACAACACAGATTTACTTACACTCACACACAGATTTACTTACACTCACACACAGATTTACTTACACACACACACACAGATTTACTTACACACACAGATTTACTTACACACACGCGGTCACACCCACACTTACACTTATACACACATTCACTATGACACTTACACTCACCCATAGATACTTTACACTTACATTTACACTTATACACACTTACAACATTTTCAACCAACCCTTTGATCTTCCATGGGTCAATTTTGGCCCACCCTAATTTTTGGCCATCCCTAATTTTTCGGCAACCCTAATTTTTCGGCCAACCCTTTGGTCTTCCAGGGGGGGGGCAATTTTTGAGAACCCAAATTTTTTCAGTCAACCCTTTTGTATTCCAGGGTACAAATTTGACATTGTATCTTTTTTGACCTTGTAGCTTTTTTGATGACTCAGATTTATTGATGGTTCAACTTTGATGGTTCCCAATCACCGTAAGGAGTATCTAGGGGTGTTCTATTAGTGTTCTATGAGTATTAGATGAGTGCCAGGTGAATGCCAAGTGAGTGCCAATGAGTGCCAATGAGTGCCAAGTGAGTGTCACATAGTGCCCAAGTGAGTGCCACATAGTGCCCAACTGAGTGCCCACATAGTCCAACTGGAGTGCTAACTTTTTTCAAAGCCTTTTTTCTGGCCTCCCTGATCCTAGAATAGCAATAATATGGGTGTCTACCCCTAGGTTATAAGGTATGAGGAATCGATTGGTGTATATTAAAAGCTGCAAGGTGGTTTCCTACTATGAGTTAGTCTTTTTTTTATCATTATAGCCTTAATATATATATATATTATATTATATATATATATATATATATATATACTATATATATATATATATATATATATATATATATATATATATATATATATATATATAATATTACTTGAAATTAATAATTCTCACAACATAAACTATGACACTTATACACACATTCACTATGACACTTATACACACTATGACACTTATAAGCAATTACACTCTCCAACTAGAACACTTACCACTAACCAATAATACACTTAACCAACTCTCATAACTGACACTTTCACTTACATACCTACACAACTATGGACACTTAATAAGCGCTTACACTAGCCATAGCCATTACCCTAGCCCATATACAACTTACATCACACACACACAGCAGCAGATACACTTACACTTACACTCACACACTCGATATTTTGATGCCCTCAACTTTTGATGCCTCAACTTTGATGCTCAGCATTGATGCTAACTTTTGATGGATTGATGACTCAATCTTTGATGGCATCTTTTCTAACTTTTTCTAGCCTTTTCTAACCCCCATCATAGAACAACACTAATATTAATGTCTACCTCTAGATCATAAGCTAACCAACAAGGGCGCAGTGTGCACCCTCCGCGCAAAGACAACCAACCCCGCCGCGTCTCCGCCCGCCGCGTCCCCGTCCGCCGCATCCCCGCCCGCCGCGTGCGCCCGCAGGCGCAATATTTCCCACACGAATGAAAAATATATATACTATGATCATTCATTTTTATTTCATACTTAACCATTTTTTATTAAAAAACATTTCGCGAACCTAAAACTGTAACTCATTACAGACCTATTATTATTATTTAACACAAATATATTTATCAACATTATTTTTTCTTTTATATTTTTTTTACTTAATTCTTTTTATTTAATAAATTTTAAAAATTTGTTATGTAAGAAGAAAAAGCCAGAGTGACTGATATATAATCATTTTATTCTAACTACAAATGTACGAAATTTTACTAAAACAAATACTTTACAGACCTTAAAGCAAGGTAAATCAGTAAATCAATAGAGGTGTTACTTATCACCAAAGGGATTAGTATGCTTTTGTTTTACTGCTTTACTGCTTTAACTCATGTTTTACTGCTTTAACTCATATGTTTTACTGCTTTAACTCATATATTTATTAACATTACAGACCTTAAAGCAGTAAATCAGTAAATCACAAGAGGTGTTACATAGCATCAAAGGGATTAGTATCTTTTGTTTTACTGCTCTGCTTAACTCCCTGTTTTATACTGCTTTAACATCAGATGTTTTCTGCTTTAACTCTATAATTTAATTAACATTGCCAATACCTTAAAAAGCAGTATCAGTAAATCATAAGAGGTGTGACCTAGCACAAGGGCTTGTATGCTTTTTGCTTTTCCTGCTTTACTGCTTTAACTATGTTTTACCTGCTTTTAACTCATGTTTTACTGCTTTAACTCATGTTTTACTGCTTTAACTCATATGTTTTACTGCTTTATCTCATATGTTTTACTGCTTTAACTCATATGTTTTACTGCTTTAACTCATATATTTATTAACATTATGTTTTAAATTTTGATTTTATTATTTTTATTATTATTATTTTATTTTTATTTTTATTATTTTTATTATTATTTTTATTTATTATTATATTTTTTTTATTATTTTTATTTTTATTTTTATTATTATACTTAGTGTTATTTACTTCATGCCTATTGTTATTATTATTTAACACAACACAAACACAAACACACACACACAACACACACGCTAACACCACACTTACACATGACGCCACACCATCCACACCTGCCCTGTTTTAAACATATCAAATAAGTTCTTTTGTAAGAATTAATTTTTAAAACATTTTATGTTTTTAATAAACCACGTACCATTTTATATTTACTCATTCATTTTATAACTAAACATTATTTCAGTTTCTTTCTTAAAACTTCTATAATAAATTCTTTTCATAATCTTTGAACAAAGAATTTATTATTACTGTTAATACTTTCTGTTTATAACTATCAAGTTTAAATAATTTTTACTAAAATTTTATGAAATTTTATTAAAAACATATATTTTACGTACTTAAAGCAATAAATCAGTAAATTCCAGTAAAGGCCCACCCCTAGACACCCTCTACAACCAGCTCATGCCACGTTTTTGTTCTATTGACTTACTGCTTTACATCATCTTTAGCCATGTAATAAGTTTAAAAATAACAAATTAAGTTCTTCTCTGCTAACATAAATGTATTTTATTAAAAATCATTCTAGGTTTTTATTAAAAATAACAATTATTCACTTACATTTTATTTATTCGCTTCGATGTTTAACTAAAAATATTTCAAAGTTTTTTTAAATAATTCGGATTTTTCTTTATTATTATAATATTATCTATGTACATTGACAATTCCATCACGAGAAAACACAACAAAACCGCACTCCTTACAGATTTACGAAAGCTGAACCTCTCTTGTAAAAAATGTGTTTGAAATAACTAACTTTAGGCCTAAATTTAGGATAATCCTTTTTGTACCCCCGGGGCGATTTAGGCCTAATTCCCGGAAATATATTTCACACTGACCTTTTTCTGTAAAATGTGTGCAATAACTACGTTAGGCCCAAATTTAGGAATAAACCTTTTTGTATCCCAGGCTGATTTAAACCATACCAGGTCATAAGGTAATTCCAGTATAGACAAGAATCATTTGTCATTATTATTATTTTTATAAATATATTCCAAACTGAAACATGCTGGTTCGGTAAGATCCTTTAAGCAGGTAAGAAGGAAATGTTTTTCCTTACTTGTGATTGGACGGAGTAATCCTTATCTCTATATGACCTCGTATGTGAATGGTCGAGAATTATTTTATGACTTTTTTGGTTTTTAAGGTATGTCAAAAACATGTTTTTTCTTCAAATGAACCTTACCTGTGATTGGATGAAAATTAACTTTGTTCTTTAAACTTGTATTTGAGCGGTGTGTTTTTATTATCTTTTAGACCCAACTCATTTTAAAAATCATAGTTAATTTTAGCTGTTAAGCGGTGCACAAAGTTAGCTGATTTGTATTAAAAGTGTTTTATTTTACTAAGTGTAATCATATTTATAATAAAATACTTCATTGAAAAATATTTATAATAATTACTTACATTGAGGAATAATAATTAATTCACTAGATTTATAGTAGATCACGTCATCAATATCCAAGATCGCCCGCCAGCGCGACCCCGCGCCACCGCCCTTGCCTCAATGAACGCCGCCGGGCGTAATATTACTACGCGGTTGCGAAAAAATGGAGCGTTGTATTTCAAAGTGGTAGGGCATACATCCTAAAGGATGATATCTTTTGGAACACCGTCCCATTCAGTATGTATAATATTAGCTTGTGTACTGTATCAAGGCATATTTACGAATATTATAACATATGTTCAAGCGCATTAGTTTATTTAAAATCCTGGTATATCAATGTTTATTAAAAACCAAGTGAGATATTCTCGATGGTTACCGAATGCATACAACAGCTGATATAGAAGAGGTATGAACTTACATACTTCGATGTAATTTTGAAGTATAATAATATACCAATACTGGAAGTCCATAAAGAGAAATTACGGTTTGTACAAGGAGGGGAAGTTTATTATGCATGTACACACATTGTGTATTTAAACAATATAGTATATAGTAATAATATTTTAGAATAAACAACTTTTTTCATAACTTATACATAGATGAAGATTAAAACCGTAAAGAAATACCTTGAAAAGGGAGGGTATGGGACAACTTTATACATTAACTCTACGTCCTATGTAGGTGTAGCTTTAAGGCATATATAATCTGATAAATATGTAAAGTAAATAAAATCTTAAAGGAATACCACAAAGAGGAACATGGTCAGCGCCACATCCAGACTATTTGTTCTATTTCCCTCAAGGAATTATAACTTTAGGATAAATAAAACAAACTGTTTTTTTCTACAAAACAAAAATGTTTCTTTTCAAAACTAAATGCTTTTCAAGAAACTTTATCAGTGAAATGGTATTTTCTAATAAATAAAATTAAAAATGTTCAAGTAAGAAAATAAAATGGACGGCTCATAATATAGGATAATTTGAAATCAGCTCCAAATATTTTTCGCGACCGCGTAGTAATATTACGCCGGCGGGTTTCATGCGGCTGTCCGCACCGGGTCGCGCTTGCGGGCGCCCTTGCGTTTTGCTTCACGTGATCTACTATAATTCTAGTTAGTGAATTAATTATCTATTCTAGTGAAATTAATAATATTCCTCAATGTAAAGTATTTATTATAAATATGATATACACTTAGTAAAAATAAAAACATTTTTAAAAAAAAATAGAACTTGTGCAACGCTTAACAGCTAAAATGACTTATGAATTTAAAATGAGTTTGGGTTAAAAGCTAATAAAAACACACCTGGCTGCTCAAAACAAGTTAAAGAACATTAATTTTCATCAATCACAGGTAAGCTCAGGATATGAAAAAAACATGTTTTTACATCCCTTAAAACCAAAAAGCAATAAAATAATTCTCGACCAATCACATAACGAGGTCATATAGAGATAAGGATTACTCCGTCCAATCACGAGTAAGGGAAACATTTCCTTCTTACCTGCTTAAAGGATCTTACCGATCCAGCATGTTTCAGTTTGAAAATATATTTAAAAATAATAATAATAACAATGATTCTTGTCTATACTGGAATTACCTTTTGACCTGGTATTAGGCTTAAATCAGTCTGGGATACAAAAAGGTTTATCCTAAATTTAGGCCTAACGTAGTTTTTGCACCACATTTTACAGAAAAAGGTCAGTTTGAAATATATTTTGACCGGGAATTAGGCCTAAACGCCCGGGGTACAAAAAGGATTTTCCTAAATTTAGGCCTAAAGTAGTTATTTCTACACATTTTACAGAGAGAGGTCCAGTTTCGTATCTGTAAGGATTGCGGGTTGTTGTGTTTTCTCATGATGTATTGTCAATGTACATAGATAATAATAATAATAATAATAATAAAGAAAATCCGAATTATTTAAAAAAACTTTGAAATATTTTTAGTTAACATCGAGCGAATAATATAAATGTAAGTGAATAATTGTTATTTTTAAATAATAACCTAGAATGATTTTAATAAAATACATGTTATGTTAGTAGAGAAGAACTTATTTTGTTATTTTTATTCTACTTATTACATGGCTAAAGATGAATGTAAAGCAGTAGTCAATTAGAACAAAACGTGGGCATAGCTTGGTTAAAGGTTGCTAGGGGCTGGCGCTTACTGATTTCTGATTTATTGCTTTAAGGTACGTAAAATATATGTTTTTTAATAAAATTTCATAAAATTTTAGTAAAAATTATTTTAAAACTTCATAGTTATAAACAGAAAGTATTAACAGTTAATAATAAATTCTTTGTTCAAAGATAATGATTGATTTATTATATAAGTTTTAAGAAACTTTGAAATAATTTTAGTTATATTTGAATGAGCAATATAAATGTACGTGTTATTTAAAAAACATAATAATGTTTTAATAATTGTGGTTCATACAAAAGAACTTATTTGATATTTTAAACAGGGCGGGTGTGTGTGTGTGCGTATGTGTAAGTGTGTGTGTGTGTGTGTGTTAAACAATAATAACAATAGGCATGAAGTAAATAACACTAAGTATAATAATAAAAATAAAAATAAAAATAATAAAATAAAAATAATAATAATAAAATAAAAATAAATAAAATAAAAAAAAATATTAAAAATAAGTATTAAAAAATAATAAACAAAATATAAAAACATGATGTTAATAAATATATGAGTTAAAGCAGTAAAACATATGAGTTAAAGCAGTAAAACATATGAGTTAAAGCAGTAAAACACGAGTTAAAGCAGTAAAACACGAGTTAAAGCAGTAAAACACGAGTTAAAGCAGTAAAACATGAGTTAAAGCAGTAAAGCAGTAAAACAAAAGCATACTAATCCCTTTGTTGCTAGGTAACACCTCTATTGATTTACTGATTTACTGCTTTAAGGTATGTAATGTTAATAAATATATGAGTTAAAGCAGTAAAACATATGAGTTAAAGCAGTAAAACATGAGTTAAAGCAGTAAAGCCAGTAAAACAAAAAGTACGCATACTAATCCTTTGAATAGCTACCCTGTAACACCCTCTATTTGATTTACTGATTTACTTGCTTAAGGTCTGTAATGTTAATAAAATATATGACTTAAAGCAGTAAAACATTTGAGTTAAAGCAGTAAAACATGAGTTAAAGCAGTAAAACAGTAAAACAAAAGCATACTAATCCCTTTGTTGTTAGGTAACACCTCTATTGATTTACTGATTTACTGATTAAGGTCTGTAAAGTATATGTTTTTTTTGAGTAAAAATTTTTCGTGACAATTGTAAGTAAAATAAAAATGATTAATATAATCAGGCACTCTGGCTTTTTCTTCTTACATACAATTTTTGAAAAATTTATAAATTAAAAAGAATTAAGTAAAAAAATTATAAAGAAAAAATAATGTTAATACAATATATGTGTTAAATATATAAATAATAGGTCTGTAATGACATACAGTTTTAGGTTCGCGAAAATGTTTGTTAAATAAAAATGTTTAAGTATGAAATAAAAATGAATGACTCATAGTATATATATTTTTCATTCGTGTGGGAATATTGCGCCTGCGGGCGCACGCGGCGGGCGGGGATGCGGCGGACGGGGACGCGGCGGGCGGAGACGTGGCGGAGTTGGTTTGTCTTTGCGTCGGGAGGGTGGCACACTGCGGCACCTGGTTTGGTTAGCTTATGATCTAGGGGAAGACATTAATATTAACTTGTTCTATGATGTGGGGTAGAAAAGGCTAGAAAAGGTTAGAAAATGCAATCAAAGATGAGAGTCATCAATCCATCAAAGTTGAGGCATCAAATGCTGAGGCCATCAAAAGTTGAGGCATCAAAGTTGAGGCATCAAAAAGTTGAGGCATCAAAAAATAATCGAGTGTGTGAGTGTAAGTGTAAGTGTATCTGTGTGTGTGTGATGTAAGTGTATATGGGCTAGTGTAAGGGTCTATGGCTAGTGTAAGCGCTTATAAGTGTCATAGTGTGCAATGTAATGTAAGTGAAAGTGGGTCTATGGTGAAGTGGAGTGTAAAGTGGGGTATATGGGTTAGTGTAAGTGTCTATGGAGCGTGTAAGGGCTTATAAGTGTCATAGTGTGTATAAGTGTCATATGTGAATGTGTGTAAAACAGTGTCATAGTGTAATGTTGTGTAAGGTGTGTGTGCAAGTAATATATATATATATATATATTATTATATATAATATTATATATTATATATATATATAATATACTATATATATAATTATATATATATATATATATATATATATTATATTATATATAGTACGGCTTATAAAGTGACATAAAAAAGACTAAACTCATAGTAGGAAAGCATCCCTTAGCAGCTTGGTAATATACACCAATGCGATTTCCTTCATACCTTATAACCTATGGGGTACGACACCCATATGGGCTATTCTAGGCTCAGGGAGGCTAGAAAAGGCTTGAAAAAAAGTGGCACTCAGTTGGCACTATGTGGCACTCACTTAGCACTCACCAGGCACTCATCTAATACTCATAGAACACTAATAGAACATCCCTAGATACTCCTTACGGTGATTGGGAACCATCAAAGTTGAACCATCAATAAATCTGAGTCATCAAAAAAGCTACAAGGTCAAAAAAGATACAATGTCAAATTTGTACCCTGGAATACAAAAGGGTTGACCGAAAAATTTGGGTTCTCAAAATTGTCCCCTGGAAGACCAAAGGGTTGGCCGAAAAATTAGGGCTGCCGAAAATTAAGGAGTGGCCAAAAATTAGGGTGGGCCAAAATTGACCCATGGAAGACCAAAGGGCTGGTCGTGTGTTTGTACGTGTGTAATAATGTAAATGTAAGTGTAAGTATCTATGGTGAGTGTAAGTGTCATAGTGAAAGTTCTGTGTATAAGTGTAAGTGTGTGTGTGTGTAATGTGTGTGTGTGTTAGGTGTGTGTGTTGTGGTGTGTGTGTGTGTGGTGTGTGTAGGGGTAGGTGTGACCGCGGATGGAAATAAGTTAGGACAGATCCAAACAGGTCAGATACCTACTTGACCTCATGTTAGCACAGATACCTACCAAAGGCAAGGCAGCAGGTATCTGGATGAGCTCAAGATAATCCCTACTAATCCCTCCAATGACCTTTAAGAATGGTCAATTTTTAAGAATGGCCAATTTCAGCCCTTGATACGCTATCAAGGCCGAAATATCAAAGTCCAAACCGAAATATCAAGGCCAAAACATCAAAAAACGGGCTAAGCCCCTAAAGGGGGGGTCAAAATAGGGGGCAATACGTACGACGGAGGCTTCGCCTCCGTCTGGCAAGCCCCTTCTTCGAAGGGGCATCAAAAAGGTCAAGGCCAAAAAAGGGCACGGTCAAAAAAGTCAAGGCCAAAAAAGGTCAAGGGCAGGTAAAAATTTGGGCCAAAAAAATACGGTTTGACCAAATTTTAGGGCGGGGTAAAAGAGGCCTAAGGGTATCAAGGTCAGGTGGGGTAAAAGAGGATAGGTCCGGAATCCCTGTCCTACTACTTCCGTCAGCCACCAACATTAGAAATGTTGTGACAACTCAAGCAACAGTCAGGAAAGTTCTCTCAAAATATAGGTCAATTGAGTCACACTTTATTCATTCGACTAAGGCTCAGTAAGAACTAAAAAAAATACAAGGCAGAATATTCGTTGGAGGAGAAAGCTAACTTGGATGATTGTTTGATAGAGTTTATTAATCGGGAGTGGAAAATTTCTCATTCTCCTATCACTCTGGCTAATTTTCATTCAGCTAGAAATCGTTGCAGGGATACTCTTCGACGAGCAAAGCGGGCTTTCATCAAACGAAAGTGTGCTGACCTCCTTGGTTCTCCTACTGACAAATCTTTCTGGCCTCTTGCCAAAAACATCTCTAACAACTTCTGTAAATCTGCCTTTCCTCCTCTTATTCGTTCTGATGGTTTTGTTGCGCTAATTCTCCAACTGAAAAGGCCAATCTTCTCGGGCCCTCCCTATTTTCCTCTAACTCACCCTGAATGATTCTGGCATTCCTCTTCCTCCTCCTTCTCCTCTCAGGTGTCCTATGAATTTGCCTGTGATTACATTTGATGGGGTGCATGGGCTCCCGAAATCTATGAACGTTAGGAAAGCGGGTGGCCCGGATGGCATTCCTCCCCGTGTTTTGAGGGAGTGTGCGTCCGTGCTGGCCTTCCCCATCGTTCAACTATATTCTCTATGTCTCAATACTAACACTTTCCCTCAGTGTTGGAACACCGCACAATGTCCTAACGCATTTCCCGAAAAAAGGTAAGCCGCTGCTGTCCTTCTAACTATCGCCCTATAGCTGTCACTTGTATTCTATCTAAGATCTTTTAACCCTTCTCACCTCTC
>JABUQX010044050.1:57500-59102 GCA_015478945.1 Trachelipus rathkii
GCTGCCGAAAGATAATATGGCCTTTATGTAGTTTTATGTAGTTTGGCATATAATATATTATATAATAATATAATATATATAATATATATATATATAGTTTATGTAGTTTCATATATATATATATATATATATATATATATATATAGTTTAAATATTACCTCAATAAGTTTGAAATTTTTGCAGGGCTTCAAAAAAAATTTAAAATCATTCATCTCTTCTATCAGGAAGCGATAAATTTTTTTCTGCGAAAAATATGATTTCCATCACCTAAAATAAAAGTTAAATTTCTCTCGTTGTTTAGTAAACCATCACATGAAATAGCAGATTGTATAAAACTTTTTTGTTCCAAGCTTAAATTGTTAGATTGCAAAAAAAGCCAAAAAAGCACTTTAATCATTAAAATATACATTATAATTATTAGTCTTCAAAAGACATGTACACTTAAACAAGATAACTTAAAAATGAAAAAAAATATTATTTGGCATAGTCTATTCCCTTGTCTGTCAGGTTGTCAGTTTCATAACGCTTTTTTGCATATATTGTCAGATTCCAAAATACTATACCAACATACGAATATATATGATATATAATATATATATAATAATATATATATATATATATATATACTATATATATATATATATATATATATATATATATATATATATATATCCCACATATACTGTAGCATACGCAGTGTGACGTAAGAGTTAGGTCACTTACGCAAACTCCCACGTCAGAGTATGACGTCACGCATTTCAGCTATACGTACATACGAACGAAGCTCCTTTTAAATATACATAAAGGCCCAATATTAGCATAAATATGTTAGGGGGAGGTGGAGAAGAAAGAATAGCACTGGAATTGTCTAAGGTGGAATTAGAAGCAAATGTTTGAGTAAAGAGTTCAGCTTTAGTAAATACTAAAAGAGGGCAAGAGGAAGAAGCAAATCTAAGAGTTAAAATTTTTTGAAAAATATCTGAAAGGACGTGAGGAAGAGGAGCCAGTAAGATTATTGCGTTTTCCACTGAGAAAAGAATTTTTTAGGTGTCATGGAGAACAAATATTGCACGATTTTGGGATGAAATATAAGTGGCAAAGGTTTCTGGAATTTGAAGATGACAATAATTCCTAAAGGCAGCGTCCCTGTGGCTAATAGCACAAGAACAAGTAGGGTTAAATCAAGCTTTTCTAGATTTAGCCGAAGGTAAAGATCATGAGGGCGCACACCTCCATGCCAGAGATAATTACCTCGCGCTTTGCAGACTCTAGGAGCCCCCTTTCCACGGAAACTGTAAGTCATTCCCATGTATATCAAAGAAGTCGAAACCGCAAGTCGTCGGACTTGCTGTCGTACTATTTGCAACATCGAAGTGCCAAAAACGTTTTCTCACAGCAGGTGGGTTTTTTTTCTGCAGAAGACTTGAAGAGATAGAACAGAAAACAGATATAAGAGTGATCGGAAGAACCCAAGAGGAGGAAAAATTTAACAGAATAAGAAGAAGGATAGAATTAGGAAAAGGTCTAGAATGTTGGATTCATCTCAAAAAAATGGGTGTGATCAGCAGATACGGGTTAGGGGAGCTGACTAACTCCTCGAGG
>JABUQX010044051.1:0-34157 GCA_015478945.1 Trachelipus rathkii
TATATAGAGTATATAGTTAGTAAATATAGTATATATATATATATATATATATATATATATATATATATATATATATATAATATATATATATATATATATATATATATATATATATATAGCATTAATCTATTTCTTAAGGTGCAGCAGGTAGTGAACTTGCCTACCAATTTTCTATTCATAATGACCTGGACTATTGGAGAAGCTCCTTACTCCTATCCTGCATATTCCATATTCTTTACTTTCAATTAAACCTAATAAACCTTCGTTTAACTCTGCTTGTTCTCGTGCTATTCATTCCCCACAGACTCGATGCTTTCAGAAATTTTCTACCTCTTCAAGCTCCAGAAAGAAACCCATGTAAATTATATTTCGTCGCAGAATCGAGCAAAATCTATTTTCGGTGACGCTAAAAACCCTTTTCTTCGTAAAAAAAATTAATCTTTCTGGTTTATCTTCCTCACGTCCTATGTGACATTATTAAAAACATGTTAATTCTAACTTTGTTTCTTTTTTTTCCCACCTCTAGTATTTTCCGGCGGCATAATTGACGTTTAACCTTCAATTAAAGCTGATGTAATGGCTAAAATCTTAACTTTCAATTCCACCTTAGATGATTCTGAAGATATTCCTCCTCCTCCTCCACCACCCCTCAGCTTCATATTTTCCTTATAATGTAATTTCTTTTATAGGTGCTATTTCTTCTATTTCTGCTCTCTCTCTCTCTCTCTCTCTCTCTCTCTCTCTCTCTCTCTCTCTCTCTCTCTCTCTCTCTCTCTCTCAACTTAATACTAAGTAGGCGTACTCTCCTGAAGGTGTACCTGCTTTGGTAAACTATTCCATCCCTGTCTTTCAACTTCGACCATCTCTTTTAGCTAGAAACCATCGCTCATTGAGCTTCTAATTAAAAAAGGACCCGTCTCAACCCTTCAACTATCGTCCAATCGCTTTAACTTCTGTTATTTCTAAAGTTTTCGATTCTATCCTTTAGACTTTAGAGGAAGATTTAAGCATCTCAATTCTTGCAATCTTATCTTCGATCGCCAGTAATACTTTCGTAAGAAGAGATCTACTTGTGATCTTTATTCTCTCTTTTCTAATTCTTGGTCTTCTTCCCTTCGGCATTTAGGTGAGTCTTTGACCGTGGGACTCGACATATCGAAAGCCTCGATAAAGTCTGGCACAAATCTATGATTTCTAAACTTTCCTCTTTCAGTGATTATCTTTTTCTCTGTGACCTTCTCTCTCTGATTTTCTTTCCGGTCGTTCAATGGCAGTTGTTTTAGACGGCCACTGCTTATCCTTTAAGTGTGTTAATAGTGGTGTTCTTCAGGGTTCTATCCTATCTTCAACTCTCTTTTTGTAACTTTTTCTTTAATAACTTTTCTCTCCATTATTTCTTCTTCACCTGACCACTCATATGCCGACGATTCCACCTACCATTAATCCTTTTATTTTGATAGACGTCACTCCCAACCGGGAGCTTTAAAAGCTAGACTTGAAACGTTCTTTTTTGGGAACGTGGATGGCCTAGTGGATATAGCGCCCGGTTACTGTTAACTCAGCGACTCGGAGTCCAGTGTTCGAATCCCGCTGATGGAGAGTAAAATCTCCTTTGATTCATTCAGAATGGTAGCCTTTGAGCAATTAACCTCTGATCTTTCGCGAAATTTTTATTTTAGAATTGATAAGAAGGTTGTTTTCAATGAATTAAGAGCTCAGCTCCTTCATTTTTTTTATTAGATATAATCTTCCACACAATTATAACATCTACGAAAACACAAATCAAACCTTCGTCTGTCCTTAACATTCTCGATGTTTCTTTTTCACGTGTTAATTGGAAGGATCACATTTCTTCTTTCTAAACAATCTTCTAAGAGGCTGGGTGTTCTGAGGCGTCTTTATAATTTCTTCACGCTTCCCCCAATTCTTTTCACTTTATAAGGGTGTCGTTCACCTTGTATGTAATATGCCTCACAAATCTGGTGTGATTTCACTTACACAGTTCCCCTTGAAAACACTTACTCTCTCCAGTCTCCCTCTACTCGCAATATTGTTTTGTTACTTTCTTTATTTTATCGCTATTACAACGGACAATGCCCCTTCTGAACATTCCAGAAACATACCTGATCCATTTAGAAGGGCTCATGTGACATGCCTTTCTACAAAGTCTCCTTCCTTCTCTTTCCAGCTTTCTGATCCGAGCCTTAATCCTTATTCTCAATTTAAAAAGACTCCACTGGTAAAGTCTGGAACACGTTTACTTTCTGAATCTACTTTCTTATATTCGATTATGCACAGTGAAAAATTACAATCTAGATATGGAGCTTTAATAGGCAGCTGTGCTAGAAACCACGGACCTAAATAGAATCTTATAAGAAAACTTCATATTCGTGTGACTAAATGATTCTCTTTATTAGTAAGTTTAAATTGGTCTTGGAGTAAATATATTTTAAAGGCATAAATAGCCTTGGTCATCCACCGAGCATGGCTAACAGCACCAGGAATTCCAGCATACTGACTCGGATATCTTCGCTGACATTTTCTATCCGACTACGTTTATTGTTTATTCTATGGTCGATCAGATTTCCCTAAATCGTTTAAACAAATTTATGCCGGGTTCAGAAGACTTCACCCATTACTGCATCAAAACAAACTCTCAAGACTAATTCGAAGATAATCCCGATCAAACATGATTTTCAATTTTTTTCCAAGGGCTAGTTATTCGACCTCTGTTTGAAGTTTTATCAAAACAGAGCGCCTGCATTTTCCTTTCAATTACTTTCTATTTTTCCATCTCTTCATAAACGGCAATAGCCTGATCTTGTCCTGTTGATGTTGAAATTTCAGGAATACCTAATAATTGTTCTTGGCATTGAAAAGTAGCAGCTATGGCTAATCTATTAACCTTTTCTAAGCCAAATAAAGTTGACAGTAGCTTTCCATTCCAGTTTAATACCATAGCGTTGCACTCTGCTAGGCTAAAGTTTCCTTTAATTTCTGCCTGCATCTGTTCCCTGAATTATTTCCTTTGACTTTGCAAAGCAGAACGATTGATAACTAAGGTTTCAGGGTTTAATGTGAAAGAGTATTCTACAGAAGATGAATCGCATTCTGGTCGGAGATTTTGCATCTGTCAATTATTTTATTTTTTTATGGCCCAGGTGAGACTAATTTCATAATCCTTCAGTAAGCAGCGCGAATGAACTGAAAAGGATTGCGACGATGTTGATGTCGTTATATTGCACAAATGAAAAAACGATACACAAAACACAAACACACTAAATTCTTAAGGAATACAACATACAACTGGAGCTTGAAACTTTCTGTACCAACGTATAAAAGCGCCTAACTCACTCAAATACTTGAATCAAACGCCATCTCTATACAGAACTTTCGACATGGTTCTACAACCTTCTATAACCTTTCAGAAGCATATTTTCTGAAAAACTCAATTTGTTTTAACTCGCATCATACAGCTCTTTTAAAGAAATATTACAAATAAGATAATTGGCTTTAATACAAACATATGCATTTTGTTACAGCTTAGGCCCTTTGAGGACCACTTTAATATTATGTGATTGACGTGAAATTTTACAGAGTATTTTTACACGGAATAAACAATTCCGTAGGTTGAGACATGAAATACATCTTAGTTCAGAAAATCCCTTATAAATAAGGGTCAATCTTATATATATATATTATAGTATATATATATATATATTAATATTGTTTAAATAATATAAATAGTATATTCGTATATATTTATATATTATATATATTTTATTATAATATATTATTTTTATATATATATATTATCATTATATATATATATTAATATAATATTTATATTTATATTATTATAACTATTATATTATATATTATATATATATTATATAATTATTTATATATATATATATAATAATTATATATATATATATATATATTATATATATAGTTAGTTAGTTAGTTTAGTCTTAGTTAGTTATTTTACATACGACAATCGCGGGAAAGGTTACATTTTAATTGTTTTTCCCTGACCAAGTGGGCCAACAGAAGTTGAAAAGGGTCACAGTTACAGAGGTGATAGTAATCCCATAGCCCCAGTCTGATCAAGTCAAGATATTCAGCCATCAGTGGTCAAGCTTAGGCTCGGACTTCACAGACCTATGTGCGTGAGGCGAATAGGAAAATGTAGGTGTCTGTATGCTGTATTAAAGGTTTGTACCGTTTTCTGTGTTGGCATATGGATTGAGTGAGGTGAAGGGTTATGTGGGAAGATTAGGTTTAATAGCCGAGTTGTCCGTATACGTGGTGTTTGCTGTATGGATTTACAGATAAATTCTTGCCTACAAATGGCAAATTTTTTTCGTGTCGTCCTGGTGACTAAGCGCGAAAGTAAATAATCTGTTTGATCGATGATCTCGAACTCACTATATATATTATATATATATTATATATATATATATATATATTGATGCGTTTTGTGGCAAGAGGCGTTATAAAATTCACGATGACATTCAGTACATTCATGGAATACATGGCCATCATTATCGAATGAGCCTCAACACTTATCGTCTAGAGTGTAGACATTGTCTACGTGCACCCATAATGTACACATTCTAATTTATGTGAGATATTATTACTAATGAAAGTTTAGCAATAAATGCAGAAGATCCCGTTCCTATATGCACCCTTTCCTATTTTCTTATTTGCAGTTACAGCATAGTAATGGCTTTTTTCCGTAATGGATTATAATGTATAAGAGATCGTCTCTGTTCTCGTTGAATGCACTATAAAGTATTTTTTTACACCTTGACCTTCAGAACCAAACACAATTATCCGGCAATTTTCGGTATTCTTGATTTATTCAAAGCCAGTGACTATGAAACAATCTGTATATTCCATGTCACATTTTTTACCTAATGCTTCTGCTGCTTTCTCAATTGTAGAGGAATAGATAGATACGTTTGGACTTTACACATTCACCTGTTATTTTCCTAAGCAGAACTACCGCTTTGAAAGCACACCCCACAGCTCCTTTCTCAAGATGAACTTTAGTAATATAAGGATGCTTGAGACTAACGTTTAACGTCTCGAACACATTAGTGTTTAGTCATTACATTTTTCCTATAACTCTCGTGTATTCTGTAGTTACTGCTTTGAATTTGGCGAAGTAGCTTTATCACCGGATTGGAGGAACCTTCCAGTCTTTTTATCATCTTTTACATTGCAAAATTGACAGATACATCTCTATAACTGATGTTTACATAATATTTCCGATCAGGTGATTTATCATCACCAAACATGAAATGGATTCCAACCCTCATACTTGAATTATAATATTCTATGTCTTGTAATATAACATCAACAAATTCACTGATTACCATTTCGAATGATGCTTCAAGATCCATTGGTCCAAGGAAGAAGTTTTTTATCAATACCCTTTACTTCATAAGTTGGATGTTCCATTGATTTTTAAGTTTCTCTGCAGAGACATGGGTTATGTCTGTTACATATGCCATTATTATTATTATTATTATTATTATTATTATTATCGTATTGATTATTATTTAAATCACTTTTAAAAGGTTGTTTCATTTTTTCATTAATTTCAATAAGGTTATTGTACTCCTTATCATTAAAGTTATTTATTGCAGCAATTAAAGTTTTACTATTTTTTGACTAAGATATAATATCTTTAGATAATGAGGCCACACCCTCTTTCCGAGAAGCCATGACGCCTACTAACTAATACCATGATACACGATCTAAGATTTAGAGAATGCTAAAGAATATTTTAGAACATTGTAGAATGAGCCTAATAAGAGAGATTATTTTTAGTAAGTAAAACTTCCGAATTTTTCTTCCCTGTTACCTTCGTGGCAGAGTGGTTATAGAGATGAACTCAAATCTAAGATAGTGTACAGTGGTTCAAGTTCTCATAGAAGCAAAACTTTTTAATGAATAAGTAGAGAAAGATAGAAACAGACAAAGAGGAAGAGAGCCGCGGGGAAGGAGTAACATGAGAGAGAGAGAGAGAGAGAGAGAGAGAGAGAGAGAGAGAGAGAGAGAGAGAGAGAGAGAGAGAGAGAGAGAGAGAGAGAGCTATGTAAAAGTAGATAAAACGAAGTGAGTGAGAGTAAGAGAGAGAGAGAGAGAGAGAGAGAGAGAGAGAGAGAGAGAGAGAGAGAGAGAGAGAGAGAGAGGATACGTGTGTGGTCATACTCCAGCATATTTACATACCTCAAAGAACATATGTTCTTATAGTGTTTTTCGCATTTACTGTTTTAATTACATTTGCGTTAGTGCACAAACCATCTTTCAACGTTAGCTACTTTCAACGTTTAATTCAAGAATCAGACTTTAAAAGTTCTCTACATTTTGCAAAGGTAGTTTATTCGAAAGATTTTCTTTTTCCATGAGTTATTTTATATAATTAGACGCTCTGGTTGGAAAGGCAAATTGGGAGAGCCGATCTTAATTTCAGAGAAACTTCAATTGTCTGAGCAATAAATTTAATAACTCTATAGTCTGAGCGTTGGAAATACTCTGAACGAGATTGGTAATGGATGCTTTTGGTCATGATTTCCTGCCATTACGTTCTTGTTCATCGATTGTTTTAAAATTACTAACTCTACATATTGTAATTGGTTATCGACTTCATCTGTATAGGGTCTGGTATTGATTTAAATGCCACTTTGGGTCATGGTAACGGACAAGCTATTTGATTTCGAAGAAATTTATGGTAATTGTAGGAGTTGCATATGAAATTTATATATATATATATATATATATTATATATATATATAGTATATATATATATATATATATATATATATATATATATATATATATATATATATATATATATATATATATATATATACATACTGACTTGAATGTATTATTATTTTTTGTTGCCGGGCCACAAAAAATTATGTTAATTAATTAATTGGTCAGCGATAGACAAAAGGTTGAGAAATTCTGCTTATAAATTTAATTAATTAATTAATTATTAAGTATTTATTATTATTCGAACTTGATATTTTTTAAAACAATATCAAATTAATTTAAATTAATTTTCTACTCGTAATCTTATTTTGAAATTTGTAATTTAATTTTTTGATTTTTAATTTTAAATTTCAAATTTTAATTTTTAAATTTTTTATATTTAATTTTTAATTTTAAATTTTAAATTTTAAATTTTAAATTTTAAATTTTAAATTAAAATTCTTATGTTTATTTTTAATGTTTCTAAAATCAGGAGCTAATGTATTAACTCCTTCCGCAAATATGATAAAAAAAAAAGAAGGTATAAATAAATTTATATTTTTGATATTTTAGAATTAATAATTTTTTAACATATTTTAGAATCATTAACTTTTTGCCGATGAATTATTATCAAAAGATCATATTCATTCACTGCTTACATTATTATTATTATTATTATTATTATTATTATTATTATTATTATTATTATTATTATTATTATTATTATTATTATTATTATTATTATTATTATTATTATTATTATTATTATTATTATTATTATTATATAAGTTTTACTTTTAGCCTCCAGTTCACGAAATATTTTCTTCTAATTTCCATTTAATTTTCTTAATACTATTCTAGAAAATAATTTACAAAGAAATTATGAGGCATATTTATATTTATTAGTTCCTGACCGGTTTCGTCCATAAACCTCGGACATCTTCAGTTTCGATTCTAAAAAATGAATGAATTATTTTAGGCAAGATTATTATGACATTTTTTTAAGTAGCATCTCTTAATCTAAGTGACAGTACATTAAACTTAATGTTAATGTCTGGTTTGTAATATCTAATGTAAAAAGCTTCAGCTATTTTTAGTTTTTGCCCTTCGCATCAGGAGTGAAAAATTTTAAATGACTTTGATATATCAGGTATAGTTGTCTTACTCTGCTCAGTAAATAAATGTTCATATATTTTACTAGATTTAAAGCGATGCTGGTATGCCCTGCCCCTACCTGTCAATCTATTAGTTGTGTAACCAATATACGTCGACGTACAATTAGATTCGGAACATGCGAATTAATGGTGATTAACTGAGAGGGTATTTTTAGTAGAGAAGCAAGTAGAAGGGGATGTTAAGCTGCGCGATGGTCGTTGTGTTTGGTTGAGTTTCCGGGCGTGCATGGCTCATAGAATGAGAAGCAGTTTGTTTATTGTTTTAAGTATTATTTAGTAGTTTAATAGTGATTTAACTGAAGATGTCCGAGGTTTACGGATGAAACTGGTCAGGAACTAATAAATATAAATATGCTTCATATGTAAATTAGTTTCTACGAATACGTTTACAGTTAAAATTTTAGCATGGAATGAAGGATTAGAAAGGAAAGCGGAAATGTTATGTGTAGGCAATGGGGTCGAAGCCGGATAAGGAGTAAATAACGTAAATGAGTTAAAATTAAAAGAGCTGTGACGCTAGAATTTCATATTAGATGGAGGCGGGAGTATTAAATGAATTATAATTATAGTAATTTTTTGGTATTTTGGTGAATTTATTGCTGATGCGTTAGACATTGAAAGATTTCAATCAATTCTGGTATAAAGCTTTCAGTTTTCTCTCTCTCTCTCTCTCTCTCTCTCTCTCTCTCTCTCTTCTTTCCTTTCTCCCTCTCTCTTTCTCCTTCTCTCCTCTCTTTCTCTCTTTTCTCCTTCTCTCACCTTTCTCTTCTCGTCTCTTCTCTGCTTCTCTTATCCTGGTTCGAGTCTCCTCTTGCTCTCGGTTCTCGCCTCTCTCTCTCGTACGTCTCTCTCTCTCTCCTCTCTCTCTTCTCTCTCTCTCTCTCTCTCTCTCTCTCTCTCTCTATGTAACTTCGTTATTTTCCTTCCCTGTTGTTCTATAGTAGCTGTTGCAGACGTCCATCATTCATACTTTAAATTTATTAATAATTTAATAGTGGTATTTCTCAACCTGTCTGTTACATTTTTCAATAAGTTGCGTTTCTCCTCGATCAATAGAAGGCAAAACCAGTTACTGATGTTTCACTCTTGTTAAATTTAACTTTGAGTGTGGAATCATCGCAGAGATCAATGAATTCGTCTAGCTCAGTTGTTGCGAAATCTAATTCCTCTAAATTATCTGTCAATACAAAAGGAGATACAATTCACCAAATTCTCGATGAAAAGAGGTGAATACTACATATATATTGCATCTTGTAGTGTTAGCAGGTGATCAAGAATGACATCTCTCAGTCTCCAAGGTCATCACTTTCTGCCAGATGAATAAACGATGAAAAGTTGGTCAATTCCCTTTTCTGAACTGAAGATTTCCACGAAACAATTTTCTTTTGAAATCTTTCATTTTGTTGATTCAGGAAACTATTATCTCTGACCTCTCTTGCATTAAAAAAATATAGTTCATTCAACTTATTAAAAATATATGAGGCATGAAAGTTCCAAGCCAGACATTTAGCATCATTTTGCGACAACTCATAAAATGTGTCCTTTTTTTTCTCTCTAAAAAAAAGTTTTCAGATTATCTTAGAGTTGGACAACTCTTGTCACTGCACAAACTCGAGAGAATCACTTCTCATTTTTGTTAGTTTTCCTATGAGGCGTGTAAGATTTTCTTGACCTTACTTGCAAAAAGGTATTCACGGTAATGTAGTAAATTTTAAGACTAAGCGTAAAATAAAGCAGTAAATTAAAGACACAACTTTCATCCATTCTATCTTGTGTGGAGATATAGTCTATATAGATATATATAGTCTGTGCTAATGACTTTTTTTTCATTTTTTCCAAATCTCTCGGCATCTTTGCCAGACCTTGAAGTACAACTCTTGATAACTCTTTATCTTAAAGATTATTTACAATGAAGAGTTTACAAAAGTTCTTCATATATCTCCAGTTCCTTTCTTTGTGTAGGGGGTGTAGTCCATTCTTTTGTAGAGTATTCTTCAACTCTTCAACTATTTAGGTTGGTCCTACTAATTTAACTCGTCTTAAAAAGGTGAAGTCTAGGGTTCTTTTGTCTAAACTCTCTCTCTCTTTCTTTCTCTGTCTCTCTCATCTCTCTTTCTCTCTTTTGCTCTTCCTCTGGTGCGTTCCCTCGTTATGCGTTCGTCTCTGCTTATCGACGTTCTCTTCTCTGACACTCATCCTCTGGTCCTCTTTCTCTCTCCTTATCTCAAGGGAGGCTCGGTCATCTGACACGCAGTCTCTCGGAAATCTCTCTCTCCTCTCTCTATTCTCTCTCTCTCTACTCTCTCTTACTTCTTATTGACTCTCAAACTTGCGAATTGATGATTTGTACTCTTTATAGAGTTTTTCGTTTTCCCATAGTCTTTCTCTTTCACAGATGTTCAACACTTTGATTTAATTGCAATACTCATTCATTCATTATGTAATTTCCTGGTAAATTGTGGAATACTCCTTCATCCTCTCTCCTTCTCCTTTTCCTTCCTCCTTTTCCTTATTTCATTTTCATTTATCTATACAAATCGGTGTCTTTGACTTTAGGTATGAAGTTGGTTTGTCAGTTTTCTTGCCGGTGCTGACTAGGCCACAGGCGTTTTTCACCACAGGTTCAATATATATATATATATATATATATGATATTATATATATATATATATATATATATATTATATATATATTATATTATATATGATATTATATATACTATTATATATATTATATAATAATATAATATATTATTATATTATATATAGTTTTGACATTAATTAAGTCGTGTTGAAACTAATTCGTGGTCGGGTTATATAGGTAAGTTAGGGGGTTAAATTTAGGTTGTTTGTTTTAGGTTAGGTGGTTAGGTTAGGTTGGTGTTAGGTTAGGTTAGATTACGGATTAAAAATTTAAATGTATTTTTATATCTAATGGTGATTAAAATATTTTTATTATATAACTGATAGCAGTTAATTTATTGGATATGTTCGCTCCTGAGAGTCAACAAGCTTATAAATAGCCTATATATATACTACATATCATATACATTCAAATATAAGCATATATGAATATATATATGATATATATCATATATCTATATCTATTTATATATTATTATATATATTATATATTATATATGTATATAGTATATATATAATATATATATTATAATAATAATATATATAAGTGCCAAGCTTGCAGAAGCAGAGGCAATGATAATTTTTGGTACTTTTTTTAAAACATCCTGACATCCTTTGCATTGTAACACATTTGTTGAGATTAAGCTAGAGAATAGTGGTGAAGGCTATTATTTTTTGCTTTTGCTTCAATTGATTTTTAAAGTTATATTTTGACTTCACTGATTTTAAAAGGAAAGAAAAAAGAAATCTGTTCAAACTATATGAATTTATTACAAATATTTAGTAATATAATAATATATATATCATTAATATCATCATAATAATTATAATATAATAATAATAATAATAATATAATACATAATAATAATAATATATAATCATAATAATAAGAAATAATAGTAATAATAATAATATATAATAATGGCAACTAAAGAGTTACCCGCATGATCTCTCGAAAACTAAGATAGGCACAGGAAAACTGATAACAAAAGCAAATAATTGTATGAAATTTGGTATGACGAAAGTGAAAAAAAAAAAAAAATTTGTTTTTTTTTTTTTTTTTATAAATTTTCGTCCAAACAGCGATAGCTGCTAGAAGAAAACTAAAAACTATAGGAATCGCGTATAAGATATTGTTTTGGGGGCTCGGAGCGTCGGGGTTGGGAACCAGAGGGGGGACGTTTTCCATACCCGTAGGGGAGGGGGGAGACCCCATAACTAATAATACAAAAGGGGGGGGGGGCGAGAGACCCTACCCGGAGGGGGGGAATAGTCATACCCCGTAGTTCCCCGGAGGCCGAGAGACTGCGACTCTTTGCATCTTTGCGGTTTACCACGGGGGTAATATGTTAGTTAAAAAAAAATGAAAAATCTTTTTTTCAGCGCTGATGTCTAATTATGTTATTGTGAGTGTTTCTTGTTTGTACCGTATCTGTAGTTTTGGAGATCAATATTGAAATAAAAAATTAAAAAAAAGTAAAAAATTTTTTTTTTATCATTTTCCATACAAAGTTATACGTGATTTACGCATATATTTATCAGTTTTCCTCTTGTTCGTTCTTTAAGTTTTTGAGATATCATGCGGGTAACCTTTCTTTATTTTCACCATAATAATAATAATAATAATTAATAATATAAATATAATAATAATAACAATGAAATAATATATAATAATAATAATAAATATAATATAATTAATATAATATAACGATAATAATATAATAATAAATAAATAATATGAATAATACTAAATATAATTAAATAAAAATTAGGTTATCTGAAAACATTTAACAGCAGAATAATTCTTACGTCAGTAGAAAATTAATTAATAACATTGGTATTTTTAAGTGCTGAGGGCAAGCTCTTATAGAGAAAGAAGCCTTTACATTTAATTGTTGTGGAACACTTCTTTTGCATTTTGTCTCTTCACTATTACTCCCCTTATCATAGTATTGCCACACAAATGTTTTAGATTTTTCTGCTATTGGAAAAAGAAAATGTAACAAAAATTAAAAGAATTGAAAGGCAAGTGATAAATAAACACACGTTCTGCATTGCAACTTAAAACATGCGTAAATAAGACTCACGATTGAAATATACTGATTTAGCTCAGGCTCATACGTGTATAACACATCATTAAAAGTTACAATTCTAGCCAATTTTTAACGTGTTTGATCGTGCACAAACAAGAAATTGTCGTGAATAAAATGAATTAACTATATTTTATTTGTTAATTATTATGCAAAAAATTAACATTGGGATCCATGGAAACAGAACTGAAGTGAATTCATCAGTTGGTGAAAATTTCACAACAAAGTTTAAATGGCTTTAATTTATCAATCCATTTTATTACCTTAGCCCTATATATACCACGAAATTTTCTAACTTCTTGCCTCCGTCTCCATAATTACTTTATTTTTAAAATTACTAAAACAATTTTTTTAATGCTATTTGATGAAATTTTCACCTTTGTTTGTTTTATTCAGAACTGGAGTCAATCAGCATCGATTGTAAAGTTGGAGTTGGTAAAAGCGTACTGCCTGAGACCCCGACATCATTGTCAGGAACCCTAGCATCAGAATTAAAAGTACTTTTGCTGAAAATGTTTAACTAACAGTCGACAGAGCAGTAATAATTAACAGTAATTTTGATTGCTTATAATGATTTTGATAGATGACCTTTTCTGTTACAACAGAGGGTAATTTTTATTAGTAGGCTATAGGCGTATGGCAGAAGAGAGTCTTAATCCACTACTCTTATTGTGGTTTGACCTTGCGGTTGACATGGTCTTGTCAAATGGAATTCCTTACCGCGTTAAGTCCAAGATGGTTTAGTTTTTAGGGAAATGCAGTTGTAAGTACTACTCTTTGGGACTTATTTCACAGGACCTTATGAAACAGGAGACCTTAGTTTATATGGTGAAGAGTTTTAAGCGCTTAGCTCACGCATTCTTAGACCCTACTTCGGGGCAGAGTTTGATTTTTTTTTGTTTTATGTTATCAGCTGGTGCTGTAGTTTGATATAGATGTTAAAAATTTTGAAGTCAGAGGCGATAGTTTTGTATTTCTTTTATGAAAAGAAGTTACCGTAGTTATATAATTTGAAAGGCATTGAGAATGAAACAGAGCAAATTTAAGTATGTGAAAAAAAGATGAATATTTATGTTGAATCTGAAAGTTAATGTGAAGTTAAGATCATATGCGAAAGATCTCGGAATAATCTAATAATTTTGTTTTATAACGTTATTTTTGCCTTTTTTGCTATTTTAGTTCGTCCAAATCCTACATAAAAGGTAATTTTTAAATTTGTAAATTTATAGGTTTAAGTTTTGATAAATAATTTCATTGCCGAAGCTTTAATATTATCGAGTGTAATAATCAAGTAGATTTATATATTGTTCCTATACCAAAAAATTCAGTTTATAATAATCTTTTATTCTTATTACTAAGAAGTTGAAATGCTTAAAGAGGGGGCAGTGTAAATTTTTCGTTTTTTATTCCAACTTCCTTTATAAAAGAATAGATTATAAAAGTTACCCTTAAATTTAAGACTGTTGGAATAACGATTATATTATCATTTTATGTACAAATGTTGACGCTCTCTTATTATTTAAGTTACCCATATAATTAAGCTTTGAGATATTTCCATAAATGATTCTATTTTATTATTTATAATTAAAACACAGTGACTTTATTTAAAATGTAAATAAATGTATATACAAATTATAAGGGAAAGAATACATTTAAATCTTTTTGAGCTTCGCAATGATAAAGATTTGGAAGACGCTTTCCTTCTCAAAATGTCTTGTATTCGAATATTGTTTTATTTCATAATTTTAAGAAATGGATATTAAAGACTATTGATTTAATGAATATGTATATATATAATGTATAATATTATTATTAAGAAATGTTTAAGTGTTTAAAATTAATTAAATAAGCCTAAATTAGTTTAAAAGCTTTTCGTTGTTTTCTTGAAGAATTTAAGATTGTGACGTCAACAAAGCGTTGTGACGTCATCAAAGCATCGTTTTCGATTTACCTTCCATAAATGATATTTAAAGTTTTCCAAGGCTTAGATAATTAGTTGTAAGATATAAATAGTAGTAATAAGTCATTTCTGTTGTTCATAAAAGGAATATTAATGATAAGAATAATATTAGGCGTTTAAACATTATTTTGAGTTTGTAAATACTTCCATTTTCTTTAGCTATTAAAATTAATTTAGTTACCCTTTATTTTCTAAGAAGTATGAATAATTTCGACTTGTTTCAATAAAATTAATTTCTTTAAACTATATGATTAATATTTAAGAATCATTTTAAATCGATTAGTATTTTAGTTATTCAAACTTCTCTAGGGATTATAAGAGGCACGAGATTTGATGATTTTAAGCAGCGGCTGGAGTCTTTCTCCAGACGTTCCCCCGGACTACCTGTGGTTACTAGTAGTTCAACCCCTACTCATTCTGTGGTTACAGGTGATTAGGCCCCTCTCTAGGCGGTGGTTACTGCCGAACAAGGCCCTCAGCCTTTCCCTACTGAACTTGTGGTTACTCGTTCCCAAGCTCACCTCGAGCTTCCCTCGGACTACCTGTGGTTACTAGTAGTTCAACCCCTATACATTCTGTGGTTACAGGTGTATAGGCCCCTCTTAGACGGTGGTTACTGTCGAAACACAGCCCTCAGCTGTTCCCATATTGAACTTGTGGTTACTCGTTCCCAAGCTCACCTCGAGCTTCCCTCGGACTACCTGTGGTTACTAGTAGTTCAACCCTATACATTCTGTGGTTACAGGTGTATAGGCCCCTCTTAGACGGTGGTTACTGCCGAACACAGCCCTCAGCTGTTCCCATATTGAACTTGTGGTTACTCGTTCCCAAACTCACTTCGAGTTTCACTAGGGCTATCTGTGGTTACTAATAGCTCAACCCCTATACATTCTGTGGTTACAGGTGTATAGGCCCCTCTTAGACGGTGGTTACTGTCGAAACACAGCCCTCAGCTGTTCCCATATTGAACTTGTGGTTACTCGTTCCCAAACTCACTTCGAGTTTCACTAGGGCTATCTGTGGTTACTAATAGCTCAACCCCTATACATTCTGTGGTTACAGGTGTATAGGCCCCTCTTAGACGGTGGTTACTGTCGAACACAGCCCTCAGCTGTTCCCTACTGAACTTGTGGTTACTCGTTCCCAAGCTCACCTCGAGCTTCCCTCGGACTACCTGTGGTTACTAGTAGTTCAACCCCTATACATTCTGTGGTTACAGGTGTATAGGCCCCTCTTAGACGGTGGTTACTGTCGAAACACAGCCCTCAGCTGTTCCCATATTGAACTTGTGGTTACTCGTTCCCAAACTCACTTCGAGTTTCATAGGGCTATCTGTGTTGGACATAATAGCTCAGACCCTTATACATTCTGTGGTTACATGTGTATAGTATTTTTTTTTTTTTTTTTTTTATTTTTTTGCCCTCTTAGACGTGGGTTACTGCGACAACACAGCCCTCAGCTGTTCCCATACTGAACTTGTGGTTACTCGTTCCCAAGCTCCTTCTCCAGACGTTCCCCGGACTACCTGTGGTTACTAGTAGTTCAACCCCTATACATTCTGTGGTTACAGGTGTATAGGCCCCTCTTAGACGGTGGTTACTGTCGAAACACGGCCCTCAGTCGTTCCCGTATTGAACTTGTGGTTACTGGTTCCCAGGCTCACTTCGAGTCTGGATTATTATTAAACAAGGCAACAAGCTTCCCGTTAACTTTAATCTGAGCTCATCTGTCATTACGCTGTCTATTTATTCTTCCTAACAGGCTCGTTCATATGTTAATCTGTGCTTGGACCTATCACGCTTACTCCGAAGTTACCATCCACGCTCACTCAATCGATTAGGACAAATTCTACGAGGACTAATTTATTACAAACCTACCCGCACGTTTCTTTGTGTCATAAAGTATATATATTGAATAAATATATTAATAGTAAAGATTTTTCTTATCCTGTCACCTGAAATTTGCATTGTCTATAATTCTTTAAAACTTTACTATTATTATATATATATATATAATAATATACTATATATATATATATAATAGTTATATATATAATATTATATATATATATATTATATATATTATATATATATATATTAGTATATATATATATAATATTAGTTTATTATATATGTAATAGACCTAAATAATGTTCAGTAATTTTATTTATTTCTTGAAACTATTTTAGTCTGAAATATTATAAATATGTTTCCTGAACAGCACCCTTCAATATTTAATTTTAAGTAATTATTGAAATTAAAAATCGATATTATAACTATCAGTGTGTAATATTTTATTAAATTAAGATTAAAAAATTATTCTTTCGTTAAATAAATTGCAGGCCGCTCTCTCTTTTTCTCTTTTATATATTGTATTATTATAACTATATATATATATATATATTAATATATATATATATATATAAATATATATATATATTATATATATTATATTATATATATACGGATATTTATATATATATATATATATTATATATATATATATATAATATATATATATTATATATATATATATATATATATATTCATATATAATATATATATATATATATAATATATATATATATATATATATATAATATATAATATATATATATATATTTATAATATAATATAGTATATATATATCTATATATATATATATATATATATATTATATAATATATATATATATACTATATATATATATAATTGATTTTGCGTGTGTGCGTTTGTGTGCGTGTGTGCGTGTTGTGCGTGTGTTGAACTACGTCTAAATGTGTGCTGTGTGTGCGGTGTGCGTGTGTTCGTGTGCTGCAAAAACGTGTGTGGCATGTCTAGATGAAGATTGAAATATGTTGGAAGTAAAAAAAGAAATTATTAGAAGCCCATCTCATTTTTTGATAGCTTTTTGACACAAGAAAAAAAAGCAAAAAAAAAGAGAGCAAAATTTTGTGTGAAGAAATTATTTAATTATTTATTTATTATCTTTTTTTAAGGATTTATGCTATTCCTATTAGATGTAAGTTAATCGATAATTATGACTTTGATAAAAGTTAAATGCTGGAAGTCCAATGCAGTCTTCTATAAGGATTCATTGCAAAATTAGATCCTACATAATGTATAGATGTTACGGCTTTAAATTGAGTGGGTGCATGGTTTTCACGTTAGCATCCTGTTACCCTGGTGAGGTTTTTCTTTTTATTCAATCTTATTTCGTGGGGTTTAAAAGTGTATAAAGTCTTTTTTTTTTAATATTATTTACCTTTGATACAAAAAGTGCAATTAATTTATACATATTCTCCATTAAAATATCTCGTAATTACATAAATCATTAAAACAATCGTATTTTTTTAAAAGTTGTCCGAAGGGGAAATCTGGTTATATGCCATTTACAGTTCCCACGGTATGAAAAAAATAACTCCAAGAATTTTAATTTTTTTCATGACAAAAATTATTTGTCACAAACATAAATAAGAATATAACTAAATATCCTAAAACATTTTCAGCAATCAGACCTTTTTCCTCACAGCAAAAAGTTACTAGTTTCAACCCCATCAAATCATCTAATATAGATTTATTAGAAATCAATTGCGATTCAGTGATTTAGAGTTGCAGATTGACCACGGAGGCAATGAACACGAAATCAACTAAGATTTATTGGAAAGAGAAGAACATCTTACAATACCAACCAGTCAAAATTAATTTGTGATCAGAATTTGTCTTACATGATAGCATAAGAATTGTTGGGTTAAAAAGTGAAAGATTAAAGTAAAATGTTATTTCTGTTAAGGCATAACAGAATTAAAACGGCTCTTCTCCATGTAGGATAAATTAGTGTACGGAAATAGTATATACTCTTTATTTATGTTTTATGATAATCAAATAATCTAAGAATTTGAGACTTTATTGATTCTTCAAAAACAAGTTTGGAAGACATCCTCCTTTATGAAGAAAATGGAAATCCATCAATCCCATTCTTATGTATCACATATTAGAGTTTAAAATCCTATTAAAAATTACACATTTGTAGAAATCTAAAAATCATAGCTCTTGTGTTAGAACTTCAGCTTGGTTACACAATTTTTGCCAGCTCTGCGTGAGCACTGTTGAAGTGTTAACTTTTATTATTGCTTATCAAACTTGGTTTGATGTGGAACTTCATCAAAGCAATGGGTCTAAATGATGAAGGTTCTTCATTCCTAGGAAGCAAGTTTCCTATTATAAGCGTTGCTAAAGTTGGAGAACGCATATTAGTTGGACAATAATTAAGAGAGCTCAGGATGGATTCGGAGTTTTAACAAAGCTTTAATATGTGTGCTGCAGTTGCAGAGATAATTTAAAAAGAAAAAAGTATTGAGCAATATTGAGAAACAAGATTGTCGAAAACTACAAAGAAGTAGTTTGTGAATCTTCTGAAAACTACAGCGTCCAGATTTGCAATACATCTCCGAAAATTTAATTTTTCACATTTGGTTATTTTTTTCACACAACCTTGAACATGTAAGTGGTAATAGTTCCGAACTCCGACTCCTAGGACTCACTACTCTATATACTGCGACTTATTATCACTACTTTATCAACTCGGGTACTCCTAAAGTCGGTATAGATTCCGATTAGTAAGGATTCTGCATTTATTTTAATTGGTTATCTAGACATAGTTCTATTATTACTAGTTAGCAATTAATAAATTATTTCAATACCTAAAAAAAATTTCTATGTTAAAAAATAGGATTAGTTCTATGCTCCATTAATATTATGTATCCCAGGATCCTCTAGCGGGTCTTCAAGTGTTCCCTCAGACCTTCAACTCCAGTGAAATCACTGCCTACCAATTATAACGTCATATCGCAAAAATTGGCCTCTTTTGGAATCGCAGTTAGTTGCACTAATGGATATTCTGCCAACTTTATTCTCTGGAGAAGTGATGAGGGTTCAGCACCTACTGACCCTTGGATTCTCCCTGCAATAGTACATGGTCTCTTCCACGCTTAAAATTATTTCGTTGAATTAATAATTTAATATATTTATATTCCAAGTATACTCAGAGCTCCGATTCGAGTATCTTATATCGGCTTCCGTAGAAGAGATACTGACTAATTTTTCACTTATTATATATATTGTATGTACGTATATTTATTCAGTTTTATTGTACTATTTTGTGAAAATTGTAGTATTCAGCAAGACCTACTCTTTAAAACATATTTTCAAACCTAAAAAAAAATTTCTTTAGATACTTAAATTTCAAATTTTCTTGAGGATTGCCGGACTTATCGACTTTCGGCTTCGGCTCGGATCCGATCTATAATGGTTTCTGCTACTATTATGATAATATGTCAGCATGTTCTATTATGATTTAAGGCAATTTAATTAGTGTTTTTACATTCCTAAAAAAAGTATTCGAAAAATATTTTATTTACATATCTTTATATATATATATATATATACTCGGCTTCACGTATAATCCGGCTCTACTATTCCGCAACTTACGGATCCTAGATGCTGACTAAAAAGTTATTCATGACCATACTATTTTTAAAAATATTGTTCACCCATTTTCTTCTGACAATCAATTTTTCACCTAAAAATATTTCCTGAAAAGAAATTCTTATTATAATATCCCTAATGATTTCAGCATTCGCTCCGTGCTTTCACGCTTCTGCTTAACCCTCTCGGGCTACCGTTAGCTCACGGCTTACCAACCTTCACTTGCTCCAACTCCGGCTACATGCTCTGGCTCCAGCTCCGTGAGTCCGTGACCTATCGCTCTAAGATCGATTTCATTTATATATATAACTAAGTAGTTTCTATCACATATTTTGAAATAAATTATTTTTTAACTAGTCTTATCTTAGGCAAAAAATTTTAAAATATTTACCCTAAAAAATTAATTTTTTCGAGAAAAAAAAATTATTTACATTGATTATATTTAGGCTGGAAAGTTTATATAACTTGCTCGAGAATCTTCGACAGCTCTGATTATGGATATCCGGATCCGTCAAAGGATTATCTGCCCATACTTATTTTATAAATTGGTTCAGTACTTTATTACTTGACATATATATTATTTCATTACTAAAAAAAGTTTGTTTTTACATAGAAAAAAAAATATTATATACCCATTAGTAATACCTAGCCCCGGCTCTCTCATACGGTGAGCCCCGGCCCACGGCCCGGCCCCGGCCCCGGCATACCTATATATATTATAGTAGGTCCCGGCTCCTTACCTAATCCTTCGGCCTTCAGCCCCCGGTTCCTAGTGAGCCCCGGCCATCCTCGGTCTATCGTTAGCTCACTGGCTCCGGCTCCATAGGCTATACCCCGACTTCTCTATATTTCGGCATCCTATTGCTCCAGCTCCGGCTCCGGGCTCGGCTCACTGTTGCATACCTTGACTCCATTTATTTGGGACAGTAAAATTCGAAGAATGAGTGGGAGGTTGACAATATGCAAAAATAATTTGATAATTTCTATAATTTAAATAAATTTTATGAGAATCAAAGAAGACACCTAATTTAGATAATTTAAAAGAACACAAAATATTAAAACAACTTAATGTATATTATTCAATAAATTATATCATTAAAACTATATTTAAATCAATAATATAATAATAAAATGTTAGATTAAGATTTTGAGAGGTGATTTGTTTTCAAAACGTATGGGGTCTTAGGATAAACTCTCCCCTTAAAATTATAAGTATTTTTATCTTTGTCAAAAATATAATGTAGACAAAAGAATAGAATTATGCAATTGGTATATATATAAAAAAGTTATACTTGAATGTAACAGTGTTTTTTTAGTGTTGTCTATCCTTGATTTGATCTCTCGTTTCTGATAAAAAATCTTTAAGTATATTTCTTTCCGTGTTATGAACCGTACTGAACCTTTATATGATAATATCAATTTTTTATTTATTATATATTATATATATATTTATTTATTTATATAATTTACAGTAAATTCTTATATTTCAATATTCTTCCTAGGTTTTTGTTAATATTAATAGTTTTGATACTAACTTTAAAAATTCCTTTGTGATATTTTTGCCATTTTCATGAGCTCAATACTAATACAAAAATTAATAAGGTTTTACTAGTACTTACAACACTTCTCTTACTAGTATCGGGTCCAGTTCAACTGTCAAAATGACAATTGAATATAACCTTTATTTTTAATGTTAAAAAAGCCTCTTTACATATTAATTAATGTATTTCTTTCATCTGTATTGCTATTTGCTTTCTTCTGACTTACTAGTATTATCACCTAAGGTAATAAGCTACTTAGATTTATAAAGGATAATTATAATCCTTTGGTGTATTGTGAAAAGAGGAGCAAAATGTTAAAGTAGTTAAGACAATAAAAGGAGTAGTTACTTTATTAGTAGTGGTTTAGTAATATAAGTGAGTTTTTTATTTGTGATCTCATTAAAAGGAAAAAACTCTCCATAAATTTGAATATGAGTAATTAGTGATGACATGTGAAAAGATAGGAGCAAAATTTAACAGTGTTACAGAAAATATACCGGTATATAGTATTGATTTAAGGAGCGTTATATATGATTAGGAGTATGACAGAGAATTGAATACTCATTAAAAAAAAAGCAGATATTGGTTTTGTCATTTAATTAAATTTAGATCTATAATTTAGAAATTAAATCAAACTTTTCATTGCCCTTTTGATTGTATATCTTATTATTACAAGGGTTAAACGGAGGTTGAAATTTTAAAGTTTACCTTTTATATTTTAATATAACTATAATATACATTAATATGGAACCCCATTTCTCTTTCTAGGCTGAGTGTTATATATTCAATAACTAAAGTGAGTAATTAATAATTTATTTTATTGAGTATTATAATGATTATAATATTAATAATTAGGACAATAGCACATAATATATATATATTACTCAAATCATTTAAATTTTAATTACTGTATCAATAAAATTCGCACTAAATCACGCATTTTTACAATAATTTTTATATTTTATTTATATTATTTTTAACTAACATTCCGTAGAAAAAGGTGAGTAAGGAACGTGATACCTCCAACGATTTCGTTATAAATTTTACGACCATTTTTAACGACATCCGCATCCACATCGGCATCGTCTACACCGACAAATTTATCCGCATCCACAGTAGCACAATCTGTACCGACATCAGCACCCGCATAAATGTTTATACCGACATTCGCTTCAGCACTAGCATCATTTATACAGATATCCTCATCCGCACTAGCAGCAATATCTTTACCGACATCTACATCCTCTTCCGCACCGGCATCATCTATACTAATATCTGCATCCAACTGACATCAATATCCATACAGACATCATCTGTAATGACATCTGTATCTACACTGGCATTAATATCTGTACCGATACCCGCATCCGCATCCGTACCGGTATCTATAGCAGCACTCCCATCCGCATTTGCATTAATGTTTATACTGACATTCGCACCTGCATCTCCACCGGCATCATCTATACCAACATTAACATCCACATCCGCATCCGCATCCGCATCCACACAAGCATCAACATCTGTATGGACATCCACATCAGCATCCGCCCCGATATCAACTATACCGGTAATTTAATATTATCGAAAAAATTAAAAGAAACAGATCATCTAAGAGCTCATGTCGCTGACATTTAACGAATACGTCAGAAATGAGACACGCAATCACTAAATATAAAAGTGACAAAATTATTTTAAAATTATAAATTAATGTTATAAATTTTTATTATTATTATTATTATTATTATTATTATTATTATTATTATTATTATATTATTAATTATTATTATTATTATTATTCATTATTATTATTATTATTATTTATTTCTTAATTTAGTAAAATCAAGCATAAAAATTTAAAAAGTAATTATATTAAAATTCTGTAATTAATTTTTTTAATTGCCCAACGTTAAAAAAAATCATAATTTATATATATATAATATATATATATATATAATATATATATATATATATATATATTATATATATATATATATATATATAAATATATTATATATATATTATATATATATATAATATATATATTATATATCATATATTATAGATCCGTCAAAAAATTTATCTTAAAGTAATATAAAAGTATAATTAAAGTTAAATAATAAGTTAAAATAAAGTTAAATATAAATAAATTAAAAGTGATGTGTTAAATTAATATATATATATAACAAAGTTTATAACCCATTAAATAAGAAAACCTATAAAAATGAGCATAATGAGTAATATATTATTAATATACTTATTTTAGATTTTTCATTTCTCATTTAAAGAATATAAATAAAAAATACCTTTCCATTTTGGATTCATAATGTGGGAAAATATTACAAAACTTATTTAGATAAAATATTAATACCTTAAATTCAGGTGAAAGATTTCTTATCCCGCCATCTCGTCCCACTAACGAATACAGGACGTACTGATGAGGTGCCACAACATGCACAGGAAATATCGATGATAATAGTAATATAAAATAACCGGAACTTTATAACTAAATCTATTATTATCGTATATTGTGCCCAACTTATTTATACAATATAATACTGAAACTTTCATAAATACCATTCTTTTTGTCCACACACACTACATATAGAAGCCACACACATATTTTAGCCATGCGAGATCCCGTACCATCTTATAAAATATATATATATATATATTATATATATATATATATATATATTAATTGTTCTGCAGTTCGAAAAAAATTTTGCAACAATTCTGAGAAAATCAAAAGACATGTTTTATGAGATGGTTAATAGCCGTTCACGAACTTCCAAAGAGCGTGAGGAACTAAAGTCAATGGAAGTTTAGCTAACAAGTTTCAGTAATCCATTCGCCGAGATTAATCTGAGTAGAGACTGGAGGAACTTTCTTCCTTTCTGTCTTGTAACATGATAAGCCTTTTGTGAGCAATTATTTATATATAAGCTATTTTTTATATAAAGACTTTTTGATAATTATATTTCATGTTATAAATATATTAAGCCAAATTGTTTCAAATTGAAATAATTATCGATTATTTATTAGCTTGTATCGGATAAAAGATTAAATAACCAAGATTTTAGAAGAAGTATTTCTTTTGATAACAAGTACCTCATAATACCTTTAACTGGTTCCAATCTTTATATTATTATATATTCAGTCTACTACTTATTTATCGCTATTATTTAGCTCGTATTTTTTTTGCTTCTCTAATGAGGGTGTGTAGTTAGTGTTGTTGTGTGTGTGATATTTTGAGATGAGATGTGTGTGATGTTTACAGTATGCAGTAGTTGGACACAATAAAAGTGATATATCAGAGACATACGATACATATGTTTTTTTGAAAGTACCCACGATTATATTTGAGATTAATTTAGTATTCTGATATACCTTTTTTTGAGATACACGTTCAATTGCGAGACATGAATAAATTGAAAGAAAAAGATGTATTTAGTAAGTGTGTATGGGAAGAACGAAGTTAATGAGACAAACAAGCGAGAATCTGTTGGAATGAAAGGAAGATTAAGTTTCCGAGATATAGACATAGAAAAAACAAGGAGAGAGATGGAAACACACGGAAAATTAAGATCATGAGAGCGTACCTATAAACGAGTTTCAAAAAGTTTCTTATAGGTTTATATTATATTCTAACGAATCCTTTATTTAGCGGTTCCTCTTAGCCACCAACCTTCTTATTAATCAAGACCTAATTAAGTGATTTACTTAGTAAGTTTGTCCTTCTGTTAATGCTTTGCTTTGGTGCACATGCTACGCGAAATGTACAGTGGAACTAAACTTATGTCTAATGGGTGTAACTACAGTGAACTTTGTTTGGCTGGCTTTTATATTTTCATGTATCTTTGTACGGTTTGTTGATGTTTTGCGTGTTACTTGTTTTCATGATTGATCTGATTTTTTTGTGAGTTCGTTCACACATGCGCTACGAGCTGGGGACAAGTGAAACGCCACATATACCTTAAAAGAACTAGACAACACAATCTTTGATCAAGTTCAACGTCGTGGAAATATCATTATAATATCATTATTATAATATATATATGTAGAAAATATAAAATATGGAACTTGACGTATATATATATATAACCCTATATCAATGATGAATATACGATAGTAAACTTATCATAGTCAGAGGAATATACCTTCACAGTAGGCATTTACTCTCTAGTCCACTATATATACATTATTAATATAATATATTTTTAACATAATTTTAAAAAATTTTTACTTGGAAAGAGGATCGAACCCACAGTCCCCGCAATCGTTTTAAGACATGGCGGCCATCCAATGTCGCATAAGTCTATAGAGTACAAAGACCCCCGTTGGCACCGAAACTATGGCCACATCAAAAAATAAGATTTGTCAATTTGATCATTTTACAGTACGTTGCCTCAGAGCTAAAAGCGGCACTAATCAAAGTTTTCCACCAGCAAGACGATGCCCAAGAACACTTCGTACATTCCATTTCATAATTGTCCACCAAAAGTACACACTGTAACGGATTCCGTACATGTGCACAGTGTGAGCTAGACTAGTACATTATAATTTTGAGTATCAAAGCTATATTTTTCCTCCAGAATAAAAGGAGGACAAATACTAATCGAGAGAGCGAAAGAAAGACGAGTAGAGTGAGAGCACGCGCAGCTCGTATTTCCAACGTTTTCGCGAGAGCGTCGAGAGGCGACCGAGCCCCAGGAGCGCGAGAGCCAGAGCTGACTAGTACTCGGTTGGCCAGTCGAACGTCACTAAGGGGAAAAAAAGTATAAGAATGGCGTAGAAATAATAGTCATAACATATATTGACGTTTTCTATAAAATTTCTAATATTAAAATGAATTTAATCTAAAAATGCTAAGTTGTCTAATGAGTGTCCAGAACGAGATTGTGCTGCTATCTTGCATTTCTGACCCGTTATCTGAGTTATTTTACACTTAAATCCTGCTGTAAAGCCCTCTTTTGTAGCCTCGTTTCTTAACGCAAGTGTCGTAGCCTTTTGAGATGCTTCTGCGGGCTGATAATTTCATTTGCCCTTTTGAACATAATTTCATTGTCGTAAGGGTAATTAAGATAGCACCTCAAGCTGAAAGTAACTCTGGGTGAGTACAAGATAGCGCTAAGAAAAGCTATCAGCATCTTATCTCTCCTGCTGTCGTCTCTTCTCCAGAATCATCCATCAGACCAGGAGTGATATCGATGCTGCCGGGGTCCATTGTTCATCGTCTGCGTAGCACCATACCAAGACTTTCTTCTTCCTCGTCTCTCTTCTCTAAAAACTCAGCGACGTTTGCGCTCTGGCACTCTTGCTGTTCATCGAACAGTACTCCGTACTCGGAGATACTAGTCTCTACAATATATCTTATAGGCACTCTGGAATCAACAATACGTTAGTTACTCACTGAGGCATGAAACCCGAAGTAGACACATCGAGACCTTTAAAAAATAAATTTATTTTAAAAATGTATGAATTCAAACCAAATGATGTAAATGACTAACTACTATTACATCAGTCATGAGAATTATATCACCCATTATGAGCGAAACTAATCATGCTTGAATCCATATTTTGTTTCGTATATAGTTAATATACTATCAGTGAGTATTTCCTACTCAGTAACTAGGTTATCTGATCGCTATACGTTCACTGAGAGGTCGGGTACAGGTAATATATATACCACGATAACCTCTAACGAGCCAGTTATTACCGTATATCATTATACTAATACTCTCATTTATTATAAAATTAAATGTATATATTATTCTATGAGTATAATAATAGTATATCCGCAATACTGACTATAAGTTAATTGATTTAGCTCTCATGCTCAATAGATATGGGGGATTCTTGAATTAACTACTCTGTTACCGACAACAGTACATCTAACAGATATCATAGTATGTCATACTATCAAAAGACAAACTGAGATAAATTATATAATAAGTCACGTGAGTACAGCCTATATGCTTATCAGCTATATATAGTCACATACGTACTGCTTAAGAATACATTTTCCTATTAATACATATTGATATTTGCTACAACCTAATTACTCCCACATATCACGCGCTTATTACATATTAAGGATATTCATAAGTAACTGGTCGAAATTAGATTTCAGTATTTTTCACTATAGAACTCATAAACCTCGATAGAATATGTATTATTGGAAGACTGGCCTATTAAACAATAAATATCCAACATATATTTCCCAACATAATTTATCCTCCCATCCTCCAATTAATCCATCATCGTCCAATACCCTTAAGTGAGAGCTCGTCTATCCATGTAAAAAAATTATATAATCATAAAAGTCGACAACAAGATGATCCCTGTGTTCATCATCTAAAAAATTGCTATAATTACAATAATTTTAGAACAACGTGACTCCTCAATATTATAGCTTCAAGTCATATATCTAAATGATTTAGACCAGGGACCCTGTGATGACACCATAAAATAATAAAAAGAGAAAATCTAGCTCACTATTTGTCTAAATTGCACATATCATCGTTTCTATTGCCAAATCACATGCGCTTACTGACATACATGCCTTTAATACATGAGAGAATTCAATATCAAACAATTAGAAAAATTAACTTACGGATCTACCTCTATGAGAGTATGTGCAATAAATCCAGAATACTCCTCACTATATATCATATTCCGCTTTATAACAACTATGACTATTATCCATTCCAATCCTTTCTGTAATCACATCTTAATAGCACTCTCGTTTATTAATCTCTCACGTACTGAATTTAACTTAAAAAAATAGATCAACTTATCATATAAACCTATTTCCCACAAAATTTATTACTTACAAATTTCATGACTTTGGGAGACGCTTTCCAAATCGTCCATCTGAAAATAGGAAATTACACTTAAGATCTATACCTCTTATTATATATTAAACCATAATTTCAACAAATACATTTAAACAAAGTAACAACATACCCTCTATAGACGCAAGAACCTAGCACACTCAAGACTCATAGATCCATTTTGCATCCACAAGGCTTATGGATATTTAATCTATTAGGTACATAGTCCATCCATCCCTTAACTTATCACAACTTTACCTACTCGCTCCATCATCATGCACGTTCCTCTATTCTTTATATCTACAATAAATGCTATTAAATATATATTCTAAGTAGCCATCACAGCTTCGATGGTCACCAAATATTTTCAATTTTGAGCTTACGACGCCAAACCAACAACCAAAGTGCTCTGAATAATCTTTCCTTTGTAATGCTAGGCATTACCTTCACTAGTGCTGGCATATTACTAATAAAATCTTTTCAATTACATTTACTTTTATCAAATAACCTTACTATTATCACATATCTGCTAAACTACCCTCTAATCCAATTCCTACTTATAATTTCTCTTCAGAATTCGCCTATGACATAAAACCATAAATCTAACTCCATGTACAAAGCAAAGACATCCTCCAATCATTCTACTTCCAAATTCTCCATCTATTCTATTACACCTCCACTACCACTATTACTTATCCACTTTAATCTTTTCTCCATCCCACTCTAAACAAATCAAATAAGCAAGGTAAGATCAAAACCCTTATACCCTAGCTTCAACTCCATAATTAATAATTTAAACACCAGCTATTATTCTAACACTCCGTTAATTATTTTTTACTTACAATCACTATCTGAAGTAATACGATAACTTTTGTATTATCCAATTCTATGAAGTCTTACCCACCTAAACACCATATAATATATCAATATCACTGAGACACCTGTCTAAACAGACTTCCCTAATATATAATTAACACTGCTAACGCACTGTAGCAAGTACCATAAATCTAAATTAAATTTTTTTATCTTTCCCTCATATTGAAAACAATTTTGATATGAAAAGTGTAAATATATATTTTTTTATTATTAATTTTTATTATATTATTATTTAATTTTTTATTTAATTTTTTTATTATTTTTATTTACATATTTATTTATTTTTTTCATATTTTTTATTTTTTATTATTTATTTTATTTTTATTTTAATTCTATTATTTTATTTTTTTTTTTTATATATTTATATATTATTTATATTTTTATTTTTTATATTTTTTTTTTTTTTTTTTTTTTTTTTTTTTTATTTTATAAATATTATTTATTTTTTATTTTTTTTTATTTATTTATTATTATTATTATTTATTTTTTTTTTTTTTTTTATTTTTATTATTTTTTTTTTTTATTTTATTTATGTTAGTTCAATTTAGCCATTCATTCTTCAAAACATTTTATTTTATTTTGATCTATATTGATCCAACATTTCTTTAAATGCGTCACTTGTTCTCGAGCAATTTCATTCCTCAGCCAATTCAACGACCATTTTACAACAAATTAACCAGGCGTATATCTTCCTATCAAATAATCTAAAACTAATTGCTCTAATATACGTTTCTACAGTTCCCACTTATCTCCCTTAACCTTATCAAGGGCACTATTACTTGAGCCTATACCAATATATTATTATTGAAAAGAAGAATTTGCTAAACTGTTATATAATATATACCTCTAATAATAACGTTTTGTTACATACAACATTTACCCAATAATTATCAGTCTATATATCACTAAATATCTCGTCTCACAATTACTTGATCACATTATTCTAACCTGAATATATAATCATCTATAACCTGCAAACATTATTAGTATATGTCACTTCAAACTTTCTCACTTAAACCTATACTATCCTCCTACAAATTAATACCTATATATAAAAATATATATATATAATCATCTCCAATAATAATATATGATTATATTTCTTAATAACCATACTCATCACAGCACACACGACGAGTAAACACAATCGACTTATCATAACCATTCTTCTATATACTGTTCCCCCACATATTGAGCTACAATATGTTTTATACGAGAGAGATTTTAAAATAGTGTCTAATGGCGCTCGCACCATCTTACATACCTCATCGAAATATTCAATAGTATATTCAGATTAAGATTTCCTGAAATGTACGCATACCAAATGCGCAATAAATATTCTCTGAAGAATCCTTCCGCTTAACTCTACTGTTTAACCTCTCTCCAATTACCTCCTCACAAGGACGAGCTTATTCCTATTTACCCTACCAAAAGTTGTAATACAGTATGCGCCCATCACACACTTCCTTACCATATATAACGAAGTCAATATTCTACTTATATCCACTTACTTACGGACGCATATATAAATATAGGTTTTACCTAATATATTCTCATATAATACATTTACTTTAGCTTTTTAAATAGGTCATTTTTAAAACAACATATCCAAGTATCCCATGCCTTCCATATTAATACTTAATACTTATACATCCCACTTATCTCCACATAATCCACTCACAATGAATTATCCTATTACTTCTTAACTTTTACAAATCCACATACCTGTTATCACTATACCGACTAGCAACGAGAACTGGCATCTCCTTTGCGAGGCTATTGCGGTGCTACTGCAGCATGACAAAATAGTCCGATGTTATTAGATCGTAGACTAAAATCGCGTTAATAGAACTCTGGCTTAGAGTTCAATATTTTTTAAGTGGAAGATTAGTATCAGTCCTCCTCATTGTTCACATTAGACAGAGCTGCCTTTGAGCAATTTTCCAAAGTCAGGCTTGCATGTTTTAATAACTATTTCTCTTGTAACTCTTAATTGTGACCGGATCTGTGTTTAACTTCTCAATCTTAATCGTCCTAACTTCCTTCCATATATTCTGATCGCTCTACAATATCACAACTGAACCTCAAACTAAAACTATATAAAATTTATATGTACATATATACACAAATGATGATCTGGTATTCGATCACTCGAACCCCCCCACTGAGCTTAAGCGCCATTCACAAAATTCAAAAATCTCTCCATCAACCACACAAAATCTTAATCAATAGGCATCATTTTTTATTTGGCCTTTCCCTCTTCAAATATCCAAAGGGAAAACTTTACATAACTAAAGAATACCCCAACATCTCAGGTAAATACTTAAATGTTAATGAGCGTCGGAATTACTTGTGCCCTAGTATTAGATCATGTATTTTACTATACAACACAAATAAATACCAACATCTCCTCACATTATAAGTTAATCAACATACTTCCTACTATTCTCATTTTCTCCCAGCACCCCAAAGCCATATGTTAATCGCACCCGTGATACGATCCTATATATATATATATATATATATATATATATATACCCCTTTTTCTTCATACCGTTATCGCTATATATATATATATCTATCTGTAATATCCAATTTTAATATAGTTGCCTAAAATACACAATTCACATCTGAAGCATCTATCACTACTCTACTATATATATAATATAATATATATATAGATATAAAATATAAATATATATATAATAATCACTAGTTCCAACATAAATTCTAATTATATAATTACAGATTATTCATATATATATCATAGCTATATAGGGGTGAAGAAACTATATCACAAATATATATAATATCTTATATATATATATATATTATATATATATTATATATATATATATATATAATAACACTTAGTTTATTTATTTCTTAAACTAAGTTCCTAAAGTCGCTTAATAAGAAATTAATTGAAAACAAACATCCATTGACTAATTGTTATAGAAAACCTGTATCGGAAATGCATAAGGAATACAGCTACATTATTTTTTAAAGAAGACATATAATATAATATATATATATATAATATAATATATATATATATACTACACTAAATAGCTATAACATCATGAAGTAAACTTCATTTTAAAACTGCTTACCTATCTAATGATAATCTATGGAACACTTTTTCTGTTAAGGTGGTGACATCACTCTCACTCAAGAGCACTCTTATCACTTCTCCGCTGAGAGAATCAACTAATCGTGTCTCCTAGCTGAAGGAAAATAAGTTACCCCCTTGCAATCAAATCTAATATCTCTTCTTCCTTTCTCACTAAGTACGCCTTGCGGCCCAAGTTGCTGGAGATTCTTCCTTTCAAAGAAATCCTTATTGTCAGATAACTGATTGACTACACTCCCATTCTGATTATCCAGACAGAGACATTTTGCTATACTATCGTTTACGATTCCCATGTGGTTCACGAGGCAATGTCTATAAATTTGGATGAAATTAAAGGAAACCACCACTTATTTTTCCCCTTTACGTGTTCTGTAAAGCGATACTTTGCTTGTCAAGCAATTGTCCACATACCTCTCCCATGGATTTGTTATAATTCCGAAATTCTTTCGGTTGATGGGACAATACTGATAACCTTTCGTTTTTTTTGGAAGAAAACGTGGTAACATTGGTTGTTGGGTATGCTGTGCTATAGTTTGTTGCAACCGAGACCGGTGTATTGTCGTGCCATTTTTTTTATAAATATTTTATTGGTTCCTCATCAGAATCTGTAGTCGACATGTCCTCTCTCGTGTTCTTTTTCATTTCCTTAGTTGGATAGACCACAGAGCATTTTTTTCTTGCGTTTCGAGTTTACTGCTCCCTATATTGGTTTCCATGGCTTTTTGTTTCTGTCTGAAGAGAACTTCAAAAGTGGCAATGCTAATAAAAAAATTGTCAAAAATAATTCGTAAAATCGACCTGCTTCGGCGTCTGGATTATTGTGGTAAGGCTTTGTTATAACTCTGAAATCCAAGCTGGGTCTGGTGGTTCGTTTGTTTCTCCTCTTCTTTCCCTACGTATTTGAGAGAGAAAAACTTATAAAGGTAACCACATTACTACTGCAAAGGCACCAACACTTTGAACCGAATTTTATAAATAAGTTAACACTATTACACATACCATTTTCTATTGAATAGCACATACCAATAGTCAAGAAATCTCAATATTCATCTATTGAGAGATGAGAGTCGAAGGTCTAAATTTTATGAAGTTTGTCTGAAAGCTTGTCTAGATAGTACCTAGTCCTAACTTGAATAAATACATATATCATTCATTTACTGACAATTATGGAGTTATCGTTCAAAATGAAGAAAATTTTTTTAGTTTCTTTGAATCTTTTTTTTGAAATCGGAGCTTGTATACTATAAGTAACCCCCATCAGGCATTATTGTTCCAAAGCATCTATTGCCACTGGTACTCATCAGAACAACTCCTTCTTCGCCATCTCATTTTCTACATTCCAGCAACTCACACAATTTCACACACACCAACTCGTTTCATCACTCCTTTCAATCTTTGTTTCAGTCCACAGCAAGCAAACCAAATTTTCTCTTTCTAAATACATCCAATCACGTCTCACCTCTTCCACTAACCAATTTATATCTCTAACATTCCATGTACCCAGACGATTCGAACAATTTCGCCGAAAAGTACGGATGGTCACGACCAGCTCCGAGGTATGAATTAGTATTCCTAGTCAGAGATAAAGTAAGTGGTAGTGGTAGCCAACCCAACTACCACTGTCTCTTTAGTCCATTCTACGACAAGCAT